>QARZ01000569.1:31657-73161 GCA_013407115.1 Glycine latifolia
TTAAAAGAGATACTTAAAAGTAGAAGATTACATCCAATCCTTAAGAGAAACTAACCAAGCATGGAGAGAACCTCCTTAAGAGAAGAATTGATGAAGGGCGACCCCATCACCGCTTCTTTCCGGCAGAGTCTCCACACTAAATCTCACTTCTCTCACTTTCCTAATCTACCTAATACTAATATTTAAGAGCCTAAACTAAAGAAAAAGCTTGAGGAAGCAAAGAGGAGGAAAAAGGAGTTGCAAGAAGTGTGTTTTGGTCTTGGGGGTGCTTGGGTATTTATAGGGGCTGGCCTAGTAGAGTTCGGTCACCCAAGCGACCAATTTATTCACTTTCCACTCGCTTGGGCAAGTTAAAGCCCAACTTGGACGTCCACTTGGCCACTTGATGGCCCCATTGCACGAGCTGGTTGCCTAGGCGAGTCAGTTGTGCCTTATTCATTCGCCTGGGCGAGTTAAAGGTACCTTCTGGAACATGTTTTTGGGCCTTAGTGCATTTTGGGCCTGATTTGCTTGCTACACCTCCTATGATCCATTTTTGCTTGCTCTAAGTGTACAGAAGCTTTGGAAGTCCATGAAATCTATCAAAATACAAAAGAAGATTGGATTAATCTTCCGAAATATAAGCAACAACTTTTATACAAGCATTAGGTGCTATTTAACAAGGTTTAGGGCAAATTTATAATCAAATCTTCTGAAATCAAAAGATAAGTGCCTGCATTTGAAACATGAATTTAACTGAATTAGGGCACTTATCACCCCTCTTGGATGTCATCAAACAGATTCCAAAATATGCAAAGATCTTGAAGGATTTGTGCACCCGCAAGAGGAAGTTGAAGGGAAATGAGGAAGTGAAGATGGACAGAAATGTTTCTACACTTATACAGGGCAAAATTGTTGTTGTCGTCCCACTATCCACGAAGAATGACTCTTCCAGCCATGGTTCCACATTGATCCTAGGGAGACTATTCTTGACGATAGTCATGACCAAAATTGATGTACATGCAGGAACTCTTTCCATGGAGTTTGGTGATGACGTTGTCCAGTTCAACATTTTTGAGGCCATGAGACATCCTGTAGAGGAGCATTCTGTCTTTCTTGTTGATATCATTGATGTTGCAGTAGATAGTGTAGATTTACTTTCTGATTTTTCTTATTTTTTTATTTTTCTGATTTTGATCTTGGTTCTTGTGATTGTACCTATGATGATTCTGTTGTTGTGTGTAGTATTTGTGCGGAAATTTCCTCCGCACTTCACTCTAATTGTGTTACAGGTATAGATACAGGTGCTGATTCTCCTATCTCCCTTCTCTCAGCCACCAATCTTTCCTTGCCTTTCACCATTCAACCACCTTCCTTGGAGCTAAAGTCACTACCTAAGCACCTTAAATATGCATATTTAGAAGATGCTCAGAATCTTCCAGTCATCATCTCTAGCAGCCTATCACTTGAGCATGAAGAGAAGTTGCTGCGTGTTTTTAGAGGCCACAAAAAGGCCATTCGATGGACACTTGCTGACCTTCTTGGGATAAATCCTTCCATTTGCATGCATCAGATACTCTTGGAGGATGATTCTAGGCTAGTCAGGCAGCCACAGAGGAGGCTGAATCCACTATTCTTTATGTGATGAAGAAGGAAGTGATGAAGTTACTAGTTGCAGGGATCATCTATCCAATTTCAGATAGCACTTGGGTTTCACCTGTCCAAGTGGTCCCTAAGAAGTCGGGTATCACTATTATAAAAAACAGGATAATGAGTTGATTCTAACTAGAGTAGCCAATAGTTGGTGAGTTTGCATTGACTACAGGAGACTTAATCAGACAACTCGGAAGGACCATTTCCCTCTCCCCTTCATTGACCAGGTTCTGGAGAGGTTGGCAGGTAAATCACATTATTGCTTTCTTGATGGTTTTTTAGGTTACATGCAGATTCATATTGCATCAGATGACCAACACAAGGCCACATTCACTTGTCCATTTGGCACATTTGCCTACACTAGGATGCCTTTAGGCCTATGCAACGCACCTGCTACCTTCCAAAGGTGCATGGTGAGTATCTTTTCTGATTTATTAGAGAGTTGAATGGAGGTGTTTATGGATGATTTCATTGTTTATGGTTTCTTTTTTTATGCATGTTTAGATAGTCTCTCTAGAGTTCTTGACTGATGTATTGGGACAAGTTCGTTCTTAACTTTGAGAAATGTTATTTTATGGTACATAAAGGTATAGTCTTAGGGCATTTGGTCTCTTGTAGAGGTATTGAGGTCGATAAGGCCAAGATTAATGTTATTACTTCTCTACCTTACCCAGCTTCTGTGTCGGAAGTGCGTTCTTTTCTTGGACATGCAGGTTTTTATAGAAGATTCATCCAGGATTTCAACAAGATTGCACTGCCATTACCCAAGCTCCTCTAAAAGGACGTAGACTTTATGTTTGACCAGTCTTGCAAATAGGCATTTGAGGAATTGAGGAAGAAGCTTACTAACCTCTCCCATCATGCAGCCACCAGATTGGGAACTTCCCTTTGAGCACATGTGTGATGCCTCTAATTATGCACTTGGGGCTGTGTTGTCACAAAGAGTTGATAAATGATCTCATGTCATTGTTTATGCTTCACGCACTTTAGATGCAGCCTAAGTTAATTACACCACCACTAAGAAGTAGCTTTTGGCTATTGTTTTTGCTTTAGATAAATTTTGATCTTATTAGATTTGTTCCCATATCACTGTCTTTACTGACCATGCAGATTCGAAATATCTGTTGAAGAAGCCTGATACTAAACCTAGATTAATCAGGTGGATGATTCTTCTTCAGGAGTTTGATATTGAGATTAAGGACATGAGTGGTGCGAAAAACTTGATTGTTGATCATTCGAGCAGGATTAAGGGATCCGTTGAATCCTTTCCTATTAGGGATAATTTCCCTGATAAGCATTTGATGCACTTGCATTCATCACATATTACACCTTGGTTTGCTATTATTGTGAATTTCATTGTTTCATCTATTGTTCCACCTCATGCATCTAGGTCTCAAATAGATAAACTTAAGAGTGATGCTAAATAGTATGTGTGGGATGATCCTTATTTGTGGAGGTTTGGTAGTGATCAAGTGATCCGCAGGTGTGTGCCAGATCATGACATTCAGTCTATTCTTCAGTTTTGTCATGACACACATATCGGCGGTCATTTTGGTCCTCAACGAACCGCTAGGAGAGTATTGGACTGTGGGTTCTATTGGCCTACCATGTTTAGAGATGCTTATCACTTTACCACCACTTATGAGCAGTGTCAGAGAGCAGGAGGGACCATTACACATAGGCATGAGATGCCTCAGCAGCCCATTATTTTCTGTGAGGTTTTTGATGTATAGGGTATTGAGTTTATGGGTCCATTTCCTAATTCTCATGGGTTTTTCATATATTTTGCTTGCTATTGATTATGTTTCTAGAGGGTTAAAGCTAAGGCCACCAGAAATAATGATGCTAAAGTTGTTTTGGATTTTGTGAGATCCAACATTTTTTGTATGTTTGGTGTGCCTAAAACCATTATCAGTTACCAGGGGAGCCATTTCTGTAATAGGTCATTGACATCCTTGCTTCAGAGTATGGGGTTATGCATAGAGTTGCTACAGCTTATCATCCCCAAACTAATAGGCAAGTAGAGGTTTTTAACAAAGAGATCAAGCAAGTGCTACAGAAGGTAGTGCAACCCAACAAGAAAAATTGGAGCAAGTTACTTGAAGATGCTTTATGGGCTCACAGGACCACTTACCGAACACCTTTGGGGATGTCTTCCTATAGGGTGATTTTTGGTAAGGCGTGCCACCTTCTGGTAGAGATTGAGCATCGTGCTTATTGGGCGATGAAGAGTTGTCACATGGCATTTGAAGAAGCGGGTATGGAAATGATGCTTCAATTGCAAGAACTTGAAGAGATCCGCTTAGAAGCCTATGAGAACTCCAAAGTTTACAAGGAGAAAGTGAAGAGATTTCATGACTCTAGGATTCTTAGGAAGGAGTTCCATATTGGTCAAAAAGTGCTCTTGCTTAACTCTCACCTTAGGCTTATTTTCGATAAACTTCGATCTAGATGGGATGGACCTTTTGTTTATTACTAATTTTTTTCCTCATGGTGCAGTTGAGATTAAAAATGAAGTTATTGGCAAGGTCTTCAAAGTGAAGGGTCACCAACTCAAGCTATTTCATGAGAGCTCGCAAGTAGAGGAGGAGCTTGTGGCAAACCTCTCTTTGGTATTGTCAATTTTATGTGATGATGTGCCTTGAATGACATTTTGGAGTTTGCTTTTCTCTTCTTTTATTTGTTGTCTCTTTGTTTGCATTTCATTGCATGCTCACATTGAGGACAATGTGAATTTCAAGTGTGGGTAAAGGATTACAAAAACATTTTCTATTTTCAATTTTCTGTTTCTGTTATTGTTTTGCTACATTTATTTTGTTTTGTTGTTATTCTGTTTTTACATTCAGAAAATAAAAATTAGAATTTAGGCACTTTTCATGTTTTTCATAGGATTTATAACTTGTATAAATTGTGATAAATGTACTAATTTTTGTTGGATTGAAAGGTTTCATGCTTGATGTGAATCATTGTTGCAATTGTTGAAGTGATAAGTAGGCTTGAGAAATAGAATTTAAGATGGATCATGTGTGATAGAATTATGCCTTGTGACTTTTTCGGCCTTTATGGATGAATCATATTATTTCATTCATGTTCTTTCATGTGTGATTTGACCCTTGTGCTAGATTACTCTAGGTTTTGTCTTGCCTCTTTTGTCATTCCTTTATGCACATGCATTGATCGAGATGATTTAGGCCTTCTTTCTTTTAGCCACTAGCCAAATAAACCTACCTTGCATTGATATCCATTGTTGTAACGACCCACCACGTCTCTACTGTATCACTAACTCTTAATCACGCCATTAATATGTTTTAAATGAAAACTCCTTCAATTTTGATTATAAAAGCAATGGTAAATTTTTTCGCGAACATATAATGATCATCATCATGGAATATACACGTAATTAAGAGACGCATAAGTCATCTCAAATATATAGATAAACAAAACATAGTTTAGTTGTAGGTACAAATAACTATGTCTAAAATGTATTAAGTGTTCTACAAAGGAAATAAGAATTAAATGACGAGGGTGTAACTAGAAAAACAAAACTCCTGCCTGGGATCTAGTCCATCGACATCCTGGTTACACGACGGCTCCAACCAAAGGATGGTCATCTTCCAAAGCACCTACTGCTGCCCGTCTGCTCACACGAACCCGATTCGTGATCATCACAGGTACCAAACCACACGGCACAACAAAGCAAAGGTGAGTTCATTATATTAAACAAAAAACAATAAATAACATCAATTAGGGAAAACAATCCGATCATCACCATATCATTACAAATATCCAAGCATCTCATCACGCAACTAACACGCACGGGCATCCAAACATTCCATAAGTTAACTTATAATATCTAACATGATGCATGCTCCTAACTCAACTCTCAGCATGCAATGTGGTACCATCCCGGAAATAGTCCATCCATGTGGTCTTGATGATGTAATAGCTTGTCAGGGTCACTCTGTCGTGTACAGGTCGCTCCCCCCCGGTAGTGATTAGCATTCGGGTGTCAGAAGGAGTACCCAACACACGTGGCCCCCCAGTAGCCCAGTACCCTACAACCAATCATCCTATTTTCGTCATGCAAATGCCGTATGTCCCATGGGCACCATCAATGCATGACCCAGTCAGGAACAACTTGTCCTGGATAGGTTAATACGTCATGCACCCCCCCATGTACATACCATCAAAATCACGGGGTGCCCCAACATGGGCTCATTGATGCACTGACCGCGATCCTTGCAAGGTTAACCACCCGGTCCTGGCATCTCATGTGTCTATACATAGCCTACCACCATGGCACCATCAATGTATGACCTAGTAAGGAACAACTCGTCCTGGATAGGTTAATACGTCATACACCCCCGTGGGTATCTATGTATATCTACCCACATTCAAATAACCATGGGCACCATCAATGCATGGCCCGGCCCCGGAACAACTCATCCTAGCTAGGATACTGCCATGCACCCCCATGGTATCAATACATATCTACTCGCACTCAATACCCATAGGCATCATCAATGTATGACCCAGTCAAGAACAAATCGTCCTGGATAGGATACTCGTCATACACCCCCTATGGTATCGATGCATACATCATTATCTCAAGCTATCACATAGGCCAATCTCAACTATTATCAGCACAATCACATACGTTTCTTACACGCCATTCACAACACCACAAACAAGTAAGCCGGTGTGAAATATTAGGTGTCTGGGTTGACTCTTAGATATAACAACTTTGGGGTAAGAATCCGAATAAGGTTGGACGAGGGCGGACAAGATCGGTCAAGGTTGGTAAAGGCTAGTCAAAGGCGATCAAGGGGGTCCTTGGGTTTCTATAAAATACCAAAGGACAGACTCAACACTATGCAATCGATTACGTAAGCGCTGTAATCGATTATAGTAGATAGTGCATGCAAGACTCGGGTTTGTATTAGTATCACCAACCTGCACAAGGTTGTCGGGATTATGAAAGCTGAGTAAGGGAAACCCGGTAGCTTCTTCAAAGGAGAGATACAAAATCCACCGAGTAAGGGAACCCGGTAGTTCACAAGGAAAAGGGAAGAGCTCTACCGAGTAAAGGAACCCGGTAGTTCACAAAGAAATGACTTGGACTTAGCGATTCTAAAGAGAATAGCCCATCCCGGGTGAGGAACCCGGTAGTTCTAAGGAAAGAAGATTAGCTTAACCGAGTAGAGACCCGACCCGGTGGCTCTTTTCCCCAGAAGGCACGAGCTCATCCGAGTTAGGGAACCCGATATTTCTAAAGAAAAGGAAGTGAGCCCTAGCAGCTCTAAGGAAACAACCCCGGGTAAGGAACCTGGTATATAGACGTCCACCAACAAGGACTAAGAGTCATGTCCTGCATGCACACATGCATGCTACTTAAATAGCTCAGCTTGGCATACCCATCCCGGTACCCGGCACCTCCACGAACACTACTACAAAGTGTCTTGGGAGTTTTTCAGCATCAAAATGCCAACTTCACACACATGCACGAGGAGTACTTACTGCATCAACTCCCCCACAAGAACACCATCAAACATCAACACAAAACACCAACCAACAGACATAAAGCATATCACGTCCTATTCATTAAAAAGACATAGCTTTTTTGGAAAACATCACACACCAGGGACATGCAGTTATCATCACGGTTGGACTCCCTGGCCCCCAACCATGGTATATAAAGCTGTTATCAAACATAATAAACTCCCCTTACCTAATCAGGAGTTTATTCTACAGCTTCACGATGGGTTGTCCTAAACTTCTGCTCCGGCCACAAGGTCCTTCTCAATGTCGGGATTCTGTGGTGGTTCTCACGGGTTGAAGGTAACACAGAGGGGTCGAGAACGAGAGGTTTTCTAGGTAAGTTTAGAGAGAGAACAGAGAGAAAAATTCAAAGATTGAAGAAACGAATAGCACGCTTTTGCTGCGCCAGCCTGCTGCTTATAAACACAGCTGACAAGACATCTCCTTTTGTGTGCATGCACAGCAACCTCAGCCAACAAAGTTGACTTTACACGTACCCAACGCATAACCCAAGGCAAAAGCACTCAAAACAGTAAATAATACAATAAAACATATAATTAATCAACCTAACACACACATAAAATGTCCAGCTTAGCAACTTGAAATTTCAGGGCGTTACAATTGTCACCCGTTTTGAGCCTTTAACCTTTTCTTTCTTGTGTAGCTCATTACAAGCCAAAAAGTGGAAAACCATGTTATCCTAACTTTAGAGAGAAAATGGGCATTGGAATTGTTTTGAGAGTGAGTTTCAAACAAGTGTGGGGGATTTATATTTTGTTTTGATTTGGAAGAAAAGAAAAGAAAGAGTTTAAAAAAAATAAAGAAGTACAAGCAAAAAAAAAAATACAATCAATGTTGTTGTGGTTCATTTTCATCCGTATAAGTTCTTTTTATTTTATTGTTCTCCACCTTGTTTCTTTGTTTCTTTGTTTCTACCCTCGTTTTACTTGTTGGCTTACTCTCCATTACCCCTTTTTTCTCTTAGTTTTAGCCTAAATATCCTTCTTTTATCCACCCTTTACCTAAGCCATACATTACAAACCAATAAAGTCCTTTTGATCCTTTGATGCATATGTATTTCAAGTTGAATTAGAATCTTGTCAAAATTTGGATGTGCTAGTTACATGTGGTGTTTGAGTGTAAACATAAACCCATACACATTAGAAGAGGTTGAGTGTTGCTCTTTGAGAGATTTCTATCACCTTGGTTCATTCTTAATTTTAACTTGACTACTTTTTCACTTTGCACTTTGTGATCATGTGTTCATGAATTGTTTGTTACCTTAATATCATTCTTCCATTTTTCATCTTTTTCACTTTTGTGCATTGTTAGGATCCATTGAAAATTGTGTGTGCCTTGTTCATACCTTTCTTTTAGTTTGTGGTTTACTTTAGTTTGAATTTTTCTCGTAGTCTTTCTTTTAGTTTTGCCCAGGAGTGCAAAAGTTTAAGTGTGGTGTATTTTGATTGAGTGTTTTTAGTTTAATATTTTTCTATTCTTCTTAGCTTATTTGATTTCTCTTGGAATTTTATTTTCTCATTCTAACTCAGTTTTTGTCTTAGGCAAACAAGTGGGCTTAATTGATAATTGTTGCTTATTTTCATATTTTTTTGCTTACTTGACCTATCTTCCTTGTGCAAGACCTTGAGAGTTCTACAGAACTCCAAATGGCGCATATGAGTAGTCCTGGAAAGATAAGGAAAACACCTAAAATTTTGTTACAATAAGCTGAGGTCAATTCTGTCATTTTGAGGGTCATTTTAGGCTTGGAAGTCAGAACCCCTGCACTCGAGTTTTGGGCTGCGAATTGGTGTAATTAGTAATTAGTTAGATTAGATGGGCCTAATCATGTCCCATCTTTTCCAATTGATGCATTCACTATATTTTAGTGCAATTCGTTAGTGTAGAGACACTCTTCATTTGAGCACAAATAGAATTTGTATTTTCTTTTAGAAGTTTTCAGAATTAAAAAATTCTCTATCTTTTTCTCTCAACTATTCTTCATTGTTCTTTATTTTTCTTGTTTCTTTTATCTCTGTTCTTTTATTTTTCTCATACAAATTTCGTGGCTCTTAGATTGATGATGATCATAGAAGGCTAAATAATCAATCAATGTAAGGATCCAGTCCAAGCAAGGAGAATTTGAGTTCTGGTTTGGTATTCTAATTTCTATGTGAATGTTCATCTTCTTCTTCAATCCTCTTTTCGATTTTCATGATTATGAATATGTTTAGGATTGAAAATGAATTAGGTTATAGATTTATTTCCTAATTTTGAATTTTAATCATAGATTGTTTGGATGATATTTCAATCCGATTTGTGATTTCAAGTGATTTAGGAGTTAATTTGATTGAACTGGTTCTAATGATATTGAATAAACCTTCATAATATGGTCATTATATGAGAACTATGATAATTTTTATTGCTTGATTTGGTGAATTGGATTAATATTCTTGAATCTGTTTTACAACACCTTTTATCAATTCTGTTAGTTTCTGCATTTTTCTTCAATTCTTGTTTGTGTTTCTACAATTTTTATTTATTGCCTACAAACTGTTCGATTAAAATCCCCCTATTGTTTACTAGTGAATTGAAGTTAGAACCAAATTTATCGTGTCTCTGAGTCAACCTAGGTTAATCCTGTGCTACAGAATTAGCGTAGTTTAATTGTTTTGTAGCGATTTGATAGTCGTTATCACACACCCTATTCAAACTAGATTAAAATTTGGAATATTTCAACCCAGAATTAACACTTCCCTCCTTCTCACTCATTGTGAACCAAAAAGTATTAAGCATGCTACTTTTTATCCCAATTGGTTGCATGCTATGCAACAAGAGTACTCAACTCTCATTAATAATAATACATGGGAACTAGTTTCTCTTCCTTTTAACATAAAGGCTATTGTGTGCAAATGGGTTTTTAGGATCAAGGAAAATTTAGATGGATCTCTGAACAAATATAAAGCTCGACTAGTCTAAGGGCTTTCATCAAGTTCAAGGATTTGACTTCAATGAAACATTTTCTTCAATCATAAAGCATGTTACTATTTGATTTATTATTACTCTACCATTGATTCATCATTCAGATCTTTTTCATCTAGATGTCAACAATGCATTTCTGAATGGTACTCTTGAAGAGTTTGTCTACATGTCACAACCACCTAGCATTGAAAACTTAGATCGGCCTCTGGTTTGTAAGCTAAAAAAGACTCTCTATGGCTTAAAATAAGCCCCTAGGAAATGGTTAGACAAACTACAATCTACTCTTCTTTAGTTTGGCTTCATAGCAAGCAAGTGTGACCCCTTATTGTTTGTTTATAAAGCTCAACATCAAACTGTCTATCTCCTGGTATATGTTGATGACATTATAATTACTGGTAATTCTTCTATACTGATCCAACAACTTACCTCTAAACTTAATTCTAGTTTTTCTCATAAACAACTTGGTAATTGGATTATTTTTTGGAAATTAAGGTGAAAGTACTACCTGATAACTCTTTTGTTCTCACTTAAGGCAAGTACATAAGAGATCTTCTTCAAAAGACTAAGATGATAGAGGCTCAACCTATCTCCTCTCCAATGCCATCACTTGGAAGTTGTCTAAGTCTGGTAATGACTTATTTTTTATCCTACTTTTTACATATCAGTTGTGGGGGGCTTACAATATGCTACCATTACTAGACAAGAAATAAGCTTTGCAATTAACAAGGTTTTCCAATTAATGGTTAATCCTTTAGATACTCATTGGAAAGTTAACAAGGCAGAATATAAAAGTCTAACTCAAGTAATTGCCGAGATTTTATGGATTCAGACTCTCTTCACTCAATTAGGTGTTCCTTTTAAAAACACAAGTGGTTTTTGTGATAACCAAAATGTTGTAGCAATGACTCACAACCTTGTTCTTCATACAAGTACTAAACACATGGAAATTGATATGTTTTTTGTCAAAGAAAGAGTTATAATCAAGCAATTGATTGTTCATCACATTGTTGGCCTTGATCAATGGGTTGATGCTTTAACAAAACCCCTTTCTCCAACCAAGTTTGAATTTCTAAAAGGCAAATTCGACTGGATTGATCCTTCTTCTAAGTTTCAACCACCTTAAGTTTAAGGGGTGTATTGGAATTTTGTAAAGGAACTGTAGTTATTCAACTACAATCCTAGGTAGTTAGTTTGGTCAATTAGTTAGTAATAATTGTTGACAGTTATCCTAACTAACTATTTAGTTTATAAATATCAATTTGTAACATTGAGTTAGTTGGTTAATTGAACTAAGTTTCTTTCCTTTTTCATTTCTCTATTATCAACTCTATTATATATATATATATATATATATATATATATATATATATATATATCACAATTTATACAATATCATTTTTATAAGTTATCTCTTTCTACCCCATTATTTTTTACATTTCAAACTTCTCTTTGTTTTATATTTAGCTAAAATACATATTTGATCCTTTCACTACAAGAAAAATGACCTATACCTACAGATAAAAATTGTCACTATAAGTAAAAAATCCGTAGGTAAATGTATGATATACTTTGTCCTACGGACATTTCTTCCGTCAACTTTGAGGGGACGTATACCGACGACTAATAGCCTGTAACTACAGGTTTTACCTACGGATTTTTTTCACCTACAATTACATTTAATTGTCACTATATACGATGCCTACAATTCACAATATGCGTAGGTAAAAGTCATTAACTTATATCTACAACATCTAACTGTAGGTAAAAACATTAACTTATACCTACAACCTCCAACTGTAGGTAAAAGTCATTAACTTATACCTACCATTGAAAGATTGTAGATACAAATCATTAACTTATACTTATAGGCTTTAACCGTAGGTAAATGTCACCTAATAAAAAAATCGCACTACCCATTATCTATTGGAATGCTTTACATTTCCAAATTATTATTATTATTATTATTATTATTATTATTATTATTATTATTTAATTATCTAGATAAAATGAATATTAATTGTATCTAAGTTAATCGTCTAAGCTTTCTACAAGTTCAAGGAATTAATCTATGTAATAAAGTAATTATCTTACTTAAAAAATAAGTTCTACTAATTTTAAAACATCGGAGCACACATTGAAAATTGACAAACATGAACTAATTAAACTCTTCTATCTCTGAGGGATGAAAGGGACAAAGGTCCATTTTACAGGGAAGTCACATAATTACAAAAATAAACAAGAGTTAAAACTAATTTATCAGTTCAACATATGTGTCCATGAGTTGAGGAATTTCTAGCAAGTCAAGCAAAATATTGTGATTAGTTAGCATTGTTTGGTTCATCTTCCTCTTCTCAAAATCTGCTCAGCAGATTATATGAACTCAGTGCATCCAAATGTCAGCTTTGGGATCTCCTTTATCTGTGACAGGAGATAAATACTCAATGACAAATGCTTATAATCATACACACATGCACAAGAAATTCATTATGAGTTTATGACAAAGAGAAGGAAATTATATTATCACAAAAACAGGGAAAGTTAAACAACAAAGAACAAGATAAAGCATTGAAGCAGCAACAGCAAAGCGGTCTAATCTCTCTACATGTCTGTTTGGGAAGTCTGTTAGCAGACCTATTAAAAAGGTGAATGTTTAGAGGGATAAGGTGACATAGGGGATTATTAAGAACTGCCTAGGTTTAAAATGCTTTGATGCATGAAATCAGTTATTTAAAGATGTAGTGACAATCTTTCTGATCTCGTATCAAGCAATTTGATATGCTACCAATATATGTTGCTACTAGCATAACATTGTCACAATCTGGATTCAACAAATGAAGCATGTGTCCCTCTCGCTTTGCCTCTATAACCTCCACAACACCGTTCCACCTACACTCTTAATATAAGTATATATAAAAAAAAAAAACAAGGTGGAATAATTTTGGTATAGTAGAATTTTGATTATGTTCCTACCTATTTGTAATGTGATTGAAAACTCAAGCCTTTTTCTCAATGATGAAAAAACAAGGTGGAATAATTTTGGTGTACTAGAATTATTGGGACATGTTGAGGGTAATATAAAGTCATATGAATCATTAGCTCCTTAATAGTGGTTTACTTCATGAAAAATAAGAATTGACCCGTATGGCTTATAAAAGGTTTTTTCTTTTAAGGAGTTAATAATTCACATGGCTCCTAAAAGAAATTTGGGTCACTTAAAGACTCTCTTAATTAGTGAATGTCACGAGTAATTTAATTAGTTAGTATAAAATATTTTAAAAAATGGGACATTAGTATTTTTTTTTCCTTTAATAGACTTCCCTTCTAATACAAGAAGAAAAGTAAAGAAATATTTCTTAAATAAGAAAAGGAAAAGAGAAATTATAGTATAAATTAGTAATTTGGTGACACCCAGCATCACATCACAGAACTTACCAGATAACTAAACTGAAAATCTTTTAAGAAATAATATTGAATGAAGGAATGGTCAGAGAAATCTAACCTTCTTTTTAAAATTCTGTCATGGAACTCAGAGGAAAAACCTTTCTTTGTATTAAGCTTTAGTTGATTGTCTGCTACAGTAGGAATAACAAGTATTCCATCATCCTGTGGAACAATCAAAACCAAGAGATAATAGGGTAGTATTGAAATTTGAAACATACAGTGGACTTGCCAATATAAATTATTTAGTCACTTTCATTATAAGAATCAAAGACTTCTTATATGAATAAACAATTCAATGAATACTAGTGAAGAAATGAATTAGGATAATAAGAAAAAGATCATTGCCATTTCACTGTAAAGTGTTCCTCAACAGAAAGGCTAATGGGAAGAATGAATTATATTTTGACATTTCAATAGAATAAGAAAAAATGTTTTAAATAAATTTCACAAAAATGAAACTTAATTTTAAATAAATTTTTACCTATCAATGCGAGATTTATTTTTCAACACTCTTTCTTAAATTTAACTAGCTTGATCTAGATATGACTTGTATTCAATCTCCAATTTGGCTTAAATACTTTAAGTTTTGATCTCTAGAACACGTCTTGCTTTTGTTTTTTTGATTGAGTTTGTGTTTCAAATTACTTCAAAATAAATTCTTTTTAATCCAAGAATTATTATAAAAGTTTGTAATTTTTAACTACATAGAAATTTATTATTAAATGACAGTAAAAAAAACTTTCTATCAATTTTTCATAATTAAATTCTTTATAAAAATACATAACTACCAATTTATTCATTATTTGCGTATCGAACAAAAACAATTTTTTTCCAAGATTTAAAAATAAATAAACCCAACATTACTGCAAATTGAACCGAAACAGTATTCTTAAAAAAAAAGGAGCCAAAGTTTTATGAACACGCCTTTGATAATGATATAAATTCTATTACTAAATTAATGATAATCAGTTATTTGCCGATAATAAAAAACATAATTAGTTATTCATTCGTGCAGTGACGTGGTTTTCAGCTTTAGAATGTTGAGCAAATCAGATACTTTATGTCTCCGTTTGCATGTGAAGAATAGGAAAATAAAGAGAGCAAGAGATTTGAAATCACCTTTCAAGTGAAATAAACATGCATCTGTTATGACATTAAATCCCAAGTTTAATACTTTCAAATTTTCAGCTCAACAAGCAATATTGAAGATTTTTAGATTTCTGCAGTATACAGAACACAAAACTCAGTAGAAAATCCACAATTTTAAACACTAAACTAGACTTGGCACAAGGCACGCAAACATGCTAAGCTAAATGTAACAAAAAGAAAGCACCCTTAACATACCTCGCCACTAATGACTTGATAAACCAACTGCTTCGCAGACTCAATTTGCTCAGGAGTACCATCAATTTTTAATGTTCTTTCAGTTGATGGGTCACCCGGGGGAAGATGCAGAGGTATCACCTGAAAAAATATAAAATATCAGTGAAAAGCAACACTACATAGGAATTTCCAAGTCTTGAGAGTCTGCTATTAAGTGTTACCACAGCCTATTTTGAAATTAGTAGTAATCACAAAGCCACAGTTAAAAAACCATAGCAACTAAATCAAAGCTAATTATGGTTTATCACCTACATCTAACACACAATGAAGACAACAATATAATATTTATCACTTAGAAGTGAAAACCTGAATCTGTGCTCCAGTAGAAGCTTGCATATTCTTTATCGTTTCTCCACCTTTACCAATTATAAGGCCAACCTGAAGATTCACACAACAAACCATATGAACCACCAAACAGACCAGAGAAAAATTTATCCTCAATAAAGAACACACCAATAACATAAAACACTATACAAATCATAAGCTTATACACGTCTCCTTTTCACACCTTATTATTTGGGATTTTCATGACAAATTCATCCGACCCAACTTGTCCGGTCAGTCTTCGAGTAACAATGCCAGAACCCCCAGATTCAGCCTGGTAAAGAAACAATTCATCTTATATCATCTTACTATGACTAACATCACATCAACATCTAAGATAATTTAACAAAATCCTAACCGTACTTAATTTATATAAAAAAAAAATTGAATAAGGTGCGATACCTTAGCAAGAACTTCATTGATGAGTTTCTCAGCAGAGGCAATTGCATCAGGAGTGCCCATAAGCTCAACCATCCTAGTGGAAGAATTAGGGTCCGCATCGATATCACGAGTAATTTGAATTTTGGCACCAGACTGCAACTGGAGATACTTAATGGTCTCTCCACTTTTACCAATAATCACACCAACCCTGCCATTAGGGATAATTTAAAAAAAAAAAAAACCCAAATAAGCAACATAAACAGATGTGAAATTTTCTGAAAATAAATAAATAATGAATTGCAAATTACTCGCTTCCGAATCTTCCTTCGCGAGTGACCTCATTCTCACAGCGGCGATTCGCTGCTTCGTGAAGTCTTCTTTGCGCAGCTCCTTCACCACTTGCTTCAGCTTCGCCAATGCCTCTTCCCTCTTCTTCTTCTCCTCTTCCGGTGCAGTTTTGGAACCCAGAAATATAACTTTGAATAGAATCTTATTGCTCTGTACTAGTTTTTTTATTTCTCTTTTACTTGATTAGATTTTATAATTTAAAACTCAATTAAATAATTTTCTAATTAAGAAATCGCCATATATGAAAAATATTTTTATCTATACCGCTACACCAAATAAAATAAAAGTAGGTACAAATCTTTGAATTTTACCTATATCAAATAATAGTAAATATAAATATTTTTTGACTTTTGCGTACAATAATTTATGTCTGTAGGTATAAACCTCAATAAGCATAAGTATTTTTTTTTATAAGTTAAGTTATTTTGAGTTTTACCTACACCAAATAAAAGTAGGTACAAACCTTTGAATTTTACCTACATCAAATAATTGTTGATATAAATATTTTTTGACTTTTACCTACAATAATTTATGTATGTAAGCAAAAACCTTCATAGGCATAAATAATTTTTTTTGTAGTGGTCATAGGTATATGTTTTTTAGAATTTTTCCTACACTAGGTTTTTGTAGGTGAAAGTTTTTTGGAGTTCTACCTACATAAAGTAGTTGTAGGTAGAAGTCATTTTTAGTTTTAATGAATTTACCTACACCAAATAATAGTAGGTACAAGTTGCTAAGTTTTACTTACATCAAATAATGGTAGGTATAAATATTTTTTGGCTTTTACCTACATTAATTTATGTGTGTAGGTAAAAGTCTCCGTAGGCATAAATCATTTTTCTTGTAGTGTTTATGTTTTAGAAACTTCATTTTAGTCTCTAATATTTTTGAAAAGTTTCAAATTATTCTTGCTGTGTTGTCAATGGCTAAACATGATGTAACAAAAATAGATACACATGTTTGGATCATTTTCATCGCTATTTTTTTCTAGAAATGTTCAATTTGGTCCTTCATGTTTTTAATTTTGTTTGCATTGAGCGACAAAATTGAACTTTTTTTAAAAATATTAAGGATGAAAATGATCATTTATCAAGTTATTCAAAAAACATTAGGGACTAAAATAAAGCTTCAAAAACATAAAGGATCAAATTAAAACATAAATGACCAAATATGTGTTTTAGCCTTTCTCCTTTTTATCTCTCTTAGTTATATAATGTATTGTACAAGCATGCATGCATCATTCCTCTTATATAATTAGTGGTTTTTTTTTATAAACTACAAGTATCTTTTACTAGAGACAATCATATTCAAACTAAATAGGACTATTATATCCCGTCTAAGTATTTAACACAGTTTTATATCGAGGACCAAACTTGACCATTTGTTAAACTAAAACTATCTCGTATCAATTGATTCAAGTATTCAATAATGTATAATTAGTTATTTGTGTATTGATTTGGTATTAAATTAAAAGCAAATTATATAAAGAAAGCGCATTGCAGTTGAATGCATAGACCCAAATAGCGGAGTCACTTCCCTTGGTTAAGCAAATTATAGATTCAAAGTAAGGAATCAAAGGCATGCGAGGGCAAAAGTTTAAAAAGTAAAAGGTCTACACGCACACAAAATGGTCCCCTGTAGCTTATTTATTGGGTTTAGTGGTACGGTTCAACGCATGGCTTTCCCTTTTCTTTCATATTTTGAGGAAAGCAAGTGCTAAAAAGTAAGCACAGTGAGTCAAAAATCAAAATATGTGAGCTTGTCTACCCTATTGGAGGACCCCTCCCCAAATACCCCCCCGGCCACCATATCCCTGATGCTGGTCAAGAAACAGGTACCAGTCAAGAAACAGCTGGTACCATACCCCCTACCTTTACAACGCCAACCCTTGCGAATTATGTACAGTCGTGCACGGGTAAATACGAGAGATATCAAATGAGTACAGGTGTGTTTGCCGTTTTATACAACTATGTCATGCACAAAATCGCTGCAAAGAGTTCCGCAAACAGATACGAGTGTAAGGATGAATAAATACTACTAGTAATTAAAATAAAAATATAAGAGTCATGTAAATTTTTTAAGTGATAATATGATTAAATTAATCTTTAATGTTAATTGTTTATGCATGTATAATTTGTTATTAGATTTATCTATCTACTATTATTAATTAAATACTTTTTTTTATGTGAGTGAAATAAATTTGGATCATACTACCATATATATGAATATTCAAAATTTAATTTCATGTAAGAGCATTTTTAATGGTTGCAATTTTATTAAGCAACTAATTTTGAGTTCTTTATCTCTTATTAATTGGTTCTCACATTGTCATGTCATAGTTAAGCAACTCTGCATATTTTGCTTCAATGATATAATTTCAAAAAATCCTTAAATAAATCTCCTTAAATGATCAATGCGTTTTTAATCATAAACAATTGTTTTTTATAAGAGCGATTAGACCTTAAATTTAAGCAATCCAATGTGACAACATGTAAATAACTTTTAATGATAAAAAAATAAAACAATATTTTAAATAAATAACTTTTTAAGCGATAAGCGTTAGAAATGAATCATTTTAAAAAATTATATGCATTTCTAAAATAAAACACATAATTTGTGTTTTTTTAAATACATAATTTATGTATTTTAATCATCTTGATCATTTATGATCAAATATAATGGTCAATATTTATTTTTCTCTCTCACATGTACGTAAACAAAAATGTCATCCTACTATATAGAGAGAGACACGCACCTAATTCTTTTATGACTAAGTTTATGTTTCAGTTAGTGTCTCTCATGCACTAGATCTTATAATTCACATCTGTTACGGATAGGCCCAATTAGAAAAAAAGGCCCACTAAGGCCAAGTCAGTTATCCCCAATCACTCAACAGCACAATATCATAACAGTCAAAGATAATGGAAGTTATAACAACCACCACTATTCAGTTAGCCAAGGATCTCGACCAAAGATCGTGAACAGCTATTCCACTAATACCTAGGTCAGTGGTTTTCAGCCTATAAATAGGAGTATATTTCATGGAGAAAGATACACACATTCTGACTCTCTTTTCCATTTACACAGAGCACACACCACATGCCAACTGTGTAGTGTCCTCATTTGAGTACTCTGATCACCTTCCCTGAGGTGTTTCACCACCATAATCATCCTCAGAGAGAGAGAGCCTGATCCTACATTAATCACCCAACAACTCTTGTTGGACATTTCTGTTCATCGAGAACGGAATATTGGCGTTGTATGTGGGAAACGATAAATTTTGATTCCCATTAAATCACAATGGTCAATACAAGAAGCCACCAAATTGAAGGACGAGACGAACCACCAAGTAACATGATCCATGAGAATGTAGTGGTAGAAGACGCCGTCTCGGATACCGCTTCGTCCCCACCTCTGCCAGCATCACACATGCCTAATAATCCACCACCAGCTGGTGAGACAAAATCAGCGACAACGCAGCACTTTATTCATAATGCTCTGGACTCAATTCTATCTCGGATTGAGAATCTAGAGAAACGATATGAGCTTCAACGACAGGAGGACGTCCAGAACCTAATTGCACAGCTGGACAAGCGCAGTACCAAACGGAGACAGGATGAAAACCGCCGCATCCAACATATAGAGTGTAACGACCCGCCTCATCGCTACGATATCACTAACTCTTAATCATGCAACTTCAATTTTTAATAAAACTTCATTAATTTGATTCTGAAAATGATGGTAAATTTTTCACGATAATACAATTATCAAATACTATTACAATTACATATTTAAAACACACTATACATATATATTAAATTAGTACATGTCATCCACATGTCAGAACTTCCTTTAGCTTTACGTGTAATACACCTGAAATTACATATCAACAAAAAGCCAAAGACTAACTAAGAGAGAGTTGATTAACAAAATACAACTCTTTCTCCAAAAAGGAATCCAACATCATCATGTCAGCTTGGCGGCTCCAACAAAAAAGAAGATCTCCCTCCAAAGTCACCTACTGCTGCTTATCTGCTCCCACGAACGAAAGTTCGCGATCATCACAGGTACCAACCACACGGTACAACAAATGCAAGGGTGAGTTTATTATATAAAAACCAACAAATATCAGATAACAACAATTGGGAAGGAAACAATATTACCCACCACAATCATTAACAAAAATCCATGATTCCAATACACACTCAACAAACCAATCATCTAATGCATTTCACATCTCAAACAATCATGCGTAGAATGATGCATGCACCTGACTCATCTATCAACATGCAATGTGGTACCATCACCAGAAATAGCCTCTCAAAGGAAAAATGATTCATCGCTTATCAGGGCCACCCTGTCGTGCACTGGCCATTCCCCCACCCGGTGATCAGCCAGCGTCGCAAGGGAATTCCAAACCTGATGACCCCATAGTACCTGCGTTCTCAGCCCACTGAAACACACAGGTACGCGAGTGCCTTCATTCTATTTCCACACATACAAATGAAGTATGAAACATGGGCATCATCAATGCATGACCCGACTAGGAACAAATCCTTCCTCGCAAGGGTAACCCGCCATGCACCCCCCATGTACATACATAACAAACCAATGTGGGCTCATCGATGCGCTGACCGTGGCTAGGAACAAATCCATCCTCGCAAGGGTAACCAACCGGTCATTGCATCCCACATGTACATACACAGCCTATAACCATGGGCACCATCAATGTATGACCTGGCTAGGAACAAATCCTTCCTCGCAAGGGTAACCCATCATACACCCCCCATGGGTATCCATGTATATCCACACACAATGATATTGTTCACATCAACATTATCTCTCATCAATGTCATTATCAACCTCAACATCATATCATCGTAATATCATTATCATGCATATCAATATCATCTCATTTGAACATCATCAACTACCTCAATGGCATCTCAATTTCAATATCATCAACGACATCACAAGCAATCACATTTCACATCTATACATAATACATATGCCTGAGATTCACATTCCCCAAGTCTTCAGACAACCCAAATTTCATGCATTCACAATTCACCATATCACAAGACTGATATTTTTAGGAAAATTCTAAATTAAAGAGGAAGACTACAATATATAAAACACACTTTTATGCCCATTTAAAAATTTAATAAAGAATAAATAAGAAAACATATTATAAAAATTTGGGCAGAGTCTCCTCTGTAATTAAGACTTTTCCCAAAATCCAATCATCACAATAACAATATCATTAACCCAATAAACATATATCTCATTGGAACATTATTTCATTCAGACATCACCAATCACATAAGCATCACCTCATCTAAATCATCACAAATCATGTAAACATCATCAATCATTTCCATGTTATTTCAATTTCACTGTCATCTACAACATTAGTAATTGATAAGTGCCCTAAATTAGTTAAAATCATGTTTTAAATGCGGGCACTTATCGTTTGATTTCATAAGTTTTTATTATAAAATTACCTTAAACCTAGTTAAATAGCTCCTAATGCTTGCATAAATGTCATTCGTCATATTTCGGAAGATTAATCCAACATGTTTTAAATTTTGATAGATTCCGTGAATTTCCGGGGCTTCCGTAAACAAAAAGCAAGCAGATCTGGCTGAAGAAAGCAAACAGGGAGCTGCAGAAAGCAAAAGGCCCATCAGAATAGTCCAGAGTGCCTTTTAACTCGCCTGGGCGAGTGAATATAGTAAAAAATGCTCACTTGGGCGAATTAAACACCAATTTGGGCCACTTGGGACAGCTGGAAACGTGTAAAAAGATATGCAAGTGGACCTTAACTCGCTTGGGCGAGTAAAATAGCCTAAAATGGCTCGCTTGGGCGACCAAAAAGCGGCCAGACCTCCCTCTATAAATAGCCAAACATCCCCCAAGCTTTTATCCATCCCTCTCAATCTCTCTCAACTCCATTTTCTCTCCTTCTTGCTTCCTTAAGCTTTTTCTTTAGTTTTTTTTTAGTAAATAGTAGTAGTAGGTAGGTTAGGAAAGTGAGAGAAGTGAGATTTAGTGTGGAGACTCTGCCGGAAAGAAGCGGTGATGGGGCCCTTCATCAATTCTTCTCTTAAGGAGGTTCTCTCCATGCTTGGTTAGTTTCTCTTATGGATTGGATGTAATCTTCTACTTTTAAGTATTTCTTTTAATATTTATTTATGCATTAGTCTTTTCTATTTATTATTGATAAATTTATTCCATACTTAATGCTTGATTCTACTTGATCAATAGTCTCAAGAAATAAGGTTCTTAAGTTTAACTGGGAAGTACTCTTAAAAACTTGAACTGAATGAATTTATTCTTTTCGTTACGATCGCTAGGAATAGGGCGTACCGTTTATATTGCAAATAACACGCGAATATGATTGTAATGCTAAGGGTATTTATTTTATATGCGAGGGATCGATATTTGATAAATATTTCTTAAGGATTCTCAATTACGAGGGATCGATTTGGGATGATTTTATGTGTGCATCAATAATAAAAGAAAATAACTTATGCATGGTAATATTAATTGAATACTAAGGGTATGAATGATGAAATCCAATCCTGCGCTTTTCTTTAGTTAATTAAAATCATTTTATTAGCTTCCGTAATCTTTCGTAATCTTTCGTTATTTCCATAAAACCATAAAAAAAACTTCGACCATACTCGTTGTACATAACTATTCAACTGTTAAGTTTTATTTGGATTAATTGAGTAGCACAAGTCCCTGTGGAGACGAACTTTTATAAATTTTGTAACTTACAACGACAATTGGTACGCTTGCCAATAGTCTAACAGTAATAAATACACCGCATCCCATTAGTTAAAAAACATCATTTGTCTTGAAAACAAGCACACACACAGGGACAAACACACATCAATCATAAATACATCGCATCCCATTAGTTAAAAACATAGTTTTTCTTGAAAACCAGCACACAGTAGGGACAGGCAGATATCTTCATAGTTGGACTCCCTGGCCCCCAACTATGGTATCTAAACTATAATTAAATAATAAAATCCCCTTACCTAACTAGGAGTTCTCCTGTTAAAACCTCACTGTTGTTTTGGAGAACCTTTAATACGCGTGTTTTCGTCCAAACGCAGAGCTCTATATACCAAATCAAAGACAATTTAATATAGATTTCCAAGGTAAGATCAACATTAACATTTGGGGTCAAATACCCACTCAAATCTAAAAAGAGGCTAAATGGTGTTTTGAGAGTCCACATCAAAAGACATCATTTTGAAATTCTGATCACACCAATGTGCCAGGGTTCAACCAGGATCACAGAAATGATATCAGTTTCATAAAAATGAGACTTTTACAACATCTCATTTTCAAAGGATTATCAAAGGAAGTGTAGAAACAGCCAATAACGGTACCCGAATAATAAAAGATATCAAGAGAGGCTTAAACTAACTAGAAGAAGACAAAAGAAACTAAGATTACCTCAAGAAAACCAAGAAAGGAGGATTGGGAGCTCCGTTCTCTACCGAAATTTCAAGAAGAGTTTCAAAGATTCCGCTCCGATTAAAGGGTTCCTCTCCGTGTCGGGGTCTCGTGGAAAGTAACGGCGACTCTGGGTGTCTCTGATGGCTATGGGTGGTGGGGGAGCTTGGATCTGTTTGCAGGAGGACGAACCTCCATTTTCGTGACTTGGAAGCTTAAAAACGTATTCAGCACCGCCTCCACTCGCCCAGGCGACCAAAAATGCCTGTAAAACTCGCCTGGGCGAGTTGACCCAATTCTAGAATTTTCTGCTTTAGTGAAAAATTAATTTCTCACGTTCTAGATATTATTTTAATAATCCCAACGGTCAAAACTTACATATGTGGGTTAGAAATCTCACTTTAAAATTTTAAGACAATCTAACGGTTAACCAATTCACAATAATTATTTTACTAAAACAGGTTATCGGGTCAAACTCGGAATCACACAATTCAACGCAGCTTAAACAAACTCAGCATAACTTGACCTCTACACCAAGCAATTGCACATGGAGAATCCACATAACATTTCAAATAATCCTAATTAATAAAGAATTCAAATAATACAAGGAATACATCACACATATATTTTAAGTTATCGAAATTTCAGGGTGTTACATAAAGTAGCGGATTAGAAGCATGGAGAATCCGGCACAAGGAGGGAACCGCGGATAACATCAACAGATAACAGGAAGGCACTGTCAGGTAATCTCGGTTTTCAAACCGGAGAGATTGTCTCATCCTCAGATGCATAATGATTAAGGACCTCGCATCTCCCCTACCGAGGTCCCAGATCATAATGCCGTAGAGAGCCTGGCAGCAGAGGTCATACCCCAACCCAGGAGGGAAGATGGCACTTACCGAAGGAAATACTGCCGGGGTCAACAGAATAATAGTCCATTCATGGACAAAATAGTAGATGCTCAGTTTATAGAAGACTTTGATGGATCATTTCTATCAAAATATGATAGGACCCAGGATCCTCAGGTACACTTTGATGAATTCGACATACAGATGTGTATTCGAGGCATTGACGAACCAATCATCTCAAGAATTTTTGTTACCACTTTAACCGGAGCTGCGCAAACATGGTTTCACACCCTGCCACCCCGGTCTATTCAAAATTTTGAAGATTTCAGACAAAGATTCTTGTTGAATTTTGTGACCAGTAAGAAATAGCCTAAGTCCGAGTTCGCCTTGGGAAAGATACGCAAACAACCCAGAGAAACTTTACAAAGTTACTTGGATCGTTTCAAGGAAGCCACCCTACAAGTCCAAGGTTTGAAAGAAAGGGTACACGTGCATCTCATATCTGCCAGACTCAATGGATCATCCCGTTTAGCCAAGTCGATCTATAAAGATCCTGTCAAATCCCTCATAGAATTCAGAATGCGGTAAAAAAAGTACTTGGAGTTGGAATAGATGGAGATTGCCAACTCGACCCCCAAGGAACTTAGAAGAAAGTCATCCCCACCGGGGAATCGACATCAGTGAAACACGCATCTTAGCCGACATCTTGTGAATGTCCATAACGGTCGACACTTGGGAAATACTTTTGACCCCGGTTTCAGGCCAAGGAAATACGAAATGAAGTACGACAAATACATTCCATTAAACACTTCCCGGGGTCAGATATGGAGAGAAGTTGTCTTAACGAACATGAGGAAGGTAGATTGACCTAGTCCAATTTTCAAGGAGGGACTAGATTATTCCCGGTTTTGCGAATTCCACAACAGACCGGGTCACACGACTGATCAGTGTTGGGATCTCCGTGATGCAATAGAGAAGTTTATCCGTGAAGGAAAACTGAGACAATATGTTATCAAGACCCAGGGGCAACAAGGCAAGCGGAAAATCTCTCGACATGAACACCAAAGTCGGGATGAAAAGAAAAACAAGAAGGACGATGATTTCCCTGAACCTGAATTCAAATGCAACGTGATTTCAGGAGCTATGGGAGGAGGAGGTGACACTGCCAACCAACGAAGGAAGTATCTCAAGGAAGTTATGTCGGTGAGAGCTCAACCAAAGTTCAAGGAACACAGTAAGAAAACCACACCCCCGCTAATTTATTTTACTGAAGAAGACATGAAAGGGGTGGTTCCCGGCCATGAGGACGTCCTTGTAATAACGAGGACAATAGCTAATTGTCGAGTTAAATGAATATTCATTGATAATGGTAGATCAGCTGATATCATTTCTTGGAGTGCATTCAAAAAGATGAACTTGAATAAGAAGACTTGAACCCGTGCAAAACCATGTTGATAGGCTTTAACGGTGGAAGCACCGGCCTCAAAGGTTCCACTGACCTCCGACTCACGCTAGGAACAAAGGAGGGTTTCAAGTCAGAAAGAGTCACATTCACCATCGCCAACTTCTCTTCGCCATACAATATCATCCTGGGCAGACCGACTCTTCATAAATGGGACATATTAATGTCCACCAAGCATCAGAAGATGAAGATGGTTGGAAGCAACGGAAAAGTAATCACCATATGTGGAGGACAAAAGGAATCTAGGCAATGTTATTACAATACAGTAAGAGATAGCGAAGGTAGACCCTCCTCACCACCCCAGATAAGGCAAGGAGATCGGTTCAAAAAAATCGAGAAACGTCCACTCCGAAATCCAGTGAACCTGGTGGAGCTAGATATGCGAGATGTTGAAGAATGGAGACCAGAACCGGTAGACGAGCTTGAAGATGTCCAGATTGAAAGTTTCCCAGAGCAAGTCACAAAGATAGGCAAGTAGAACGATCCAGAAACCAAAGGTAAAATAATCAAAATGCCTCCGAGGAAACCAAGACGTGTTTGCTTGGAAAGTTTCTGAGATCCCCGGAATAAACCCTACTTTCTACTGCCACAAACTAGCTATGTACCCCGGTTCCAAACCAATGGCACAAAAGAATAGGCACCTCGGCCCAGAAAGAAGGCAGGCTTTGGAAAAGCATATCAAGGAGCTATTGGAGGCCGGGTTCATAAGAGAAATACAATACACCACGTGGCTCTCCAACGTGGTAATGGTGAAGAA
The DNA here is from genome assembly GCA_013407115.1 of Glycine latifolia. NCBI lineage: Eukaryota > Viridiplantae > Streptophyta > Magnoliopsida > Fabales > Fabaceae > Glycine > Glycine latifolia. The sequence continues at coordinate 58,227 of QARZ01000569.1, forward strand.
GTCAAATGGGAAATGGCAAGTCTGTGTTGATTACACGGATTTAAACAAAGTTTGTCCCAAGGACTTATACCCAATGCCGAGTATCGACCAGCTTGTAGATAACTCCGCCGGTTTCCAACTGCTATCATTCATAAACGCTTACTCTGGATATAATCAGATCCCCATGTACCCGGATGATCAGGAAAGAATGGCATTCCGGGGTGTTGAAACAAATTACTGCTACAACGTAATGTCGTTCGGCCTGAAAAATGCTGGGGCTACTTATCAACGGATGATGAACAAAGTCTTTGCCAATCAGCTTGGACGTAACATTGAAGTATACATCGATGACATGATAACAAAAACGACGACAGCTAGGGATCATATCCGGGATCTAGAAGAGACTTTCCACAAGCTAAGGCAACACAACATACGCTTAAATCCACTGAAGTGAGTATTTGGAGTAAAGGCCGAGAAGTTTTTAGGATTCATGCTTACTCACAAGGGAATAGAAGCAAACCCAGATAAAGGCAAGGCTGTCTTGGACATGTAGTTCCCATCCAACAAGCGAGAAGTCTAACAGCTGACGAGAAGAATGGCCGCCTTAACATGGTTTCTCCCAAAGTCCGCAGAAAAAGCGCTTCCTTTCTTCAAGTTGTTAAAAAAGGAAGCTATAGTGGGATGGAACCCGGCATGCGAAAGAGGCCTTTCAGGAGATTAAAAGATGCTTAGCCTCGTCTCCAGTGCTTTCAAAACCAGATCCTGAAGAAACACTGATCTTATATCTCTCAGTTGGAGAAGAAGCTATAAGTGCGGTATTAGTTAGAGAAGTTGGCAAGTTTCAGTCGTCGGTTTATTTTGTGAGCCGAGCTCTCAAGAACTCGAAATTACGATACCAGAAGCTCGAAAAAGTGGCTTTCGCTCTCCTTACTACGGTTAAAAGACTTTGTCCATACTTCCAAAGTCACACCGTTGTTGTCAGAACAAGTCAACCTATTCGGCAAGTATTACACAAGCCGAATTTAGCTGGAAGAATGATGATTTGGGCTATCCAATTGTCCGAATTTGATATTAAATACGAAGCCCGACATGCCATCAAGTCTCAAGCATTAGCCGACTTCATAGTAGAGCTAACCCCGACATCTTCGAACCAACAAAAAAATCTAGTATGGAAACTGTATGTTGACGGATCGTCTAATTCCAAAGGAAACGAAGTCGGAGTCATCATTGAAAATCTAGAGGGGGTGTCGCTCAAACATTCATTACAGCTTAATTTTCCAACATCCAATAATCAAGCAGAATACGAAGCACTAATCACCAGGCTGAAGCAAATCAGAGAGCAGGGAGCGCTGAAAGTCAACGTCTTCACCGACTCACAGCTCGTTTCAGCACATATTGAAGGAAGATATCAAACTAAGGGGCCTTTGCTAGCTAAATATCTGGCCAAGGTAAAGGAAATAATAGCAGAATTTAATGAAGTTATAATCGCCTATATCCCGAGAAAAGAAAATTCCCGAGCCGACATATTGTTGAAACTGGCAAGTACGAAAGGCACGGGTAACCAACGAACGGTCATTCAACAAGAGGTCGCCTAACCCGCATGCATCATGGTAATTTCGGTGGGCGAGGACTGGAGGAAGCCTATTATCAGTTATTTAGAACAGGGGATAATACCAGATGACGGAATAGAAGCGAGAAAGCTAATTTGAGATGCTGCCATGTACACGATAGTTAATGGCGAATTATACCGCAGAGGCCTCCATACTCCGACGCTGTTGTGCCTAAACCCGGATCAAACTGAGTACGTACTTGCATAAATACATGAAGGCGTTAACGACCAGCATATGGGCGCAAGAGCTTTAGCATTGAAAGCTCTTCATGCTGGATACTTCTGGCCGACGATGAAGGCGGACGCATCAGATCATGTAAAGAAGTGTGATAGCGGCCAAAAGCACGAAAAAATACTATGGTCTCCACCAGCTGAGTTAACTTCGATCACGACACCATGGCCTTTCTACAAGTTGGGAATGGACCTTTTAGGACCATTTAAAGCAACAGAAGGACAAACGAAATGGCTAATAGTAGCCGTCGATTACTTCACGAAGTGGATCGAGGCCGAGCCCCTAGCCACCATCACCTCGGCTCGAGTTCAAAAGTTCTTCGAACGTAGCATAATATCAAGATTTGGGATTTCAGAAGAAATCATCACAGATAATAGAACACAATTTATAGATAAGAAGTTCTAAGAAATGATGACCGGTTTCCACATAAAACACAATTTCTCATCTGTAGAACATCCGTAGTCCAACGGCCAATCTGAAGCGGCAAATAAAATTATCCTGGATGGGCTGAAAAAGCGGATGCATGAAGCCAGCCCAAAATGGGTGGAGCAGCTTTATTATGTTTTATGGGGACATAGAACCACAGCCCAAACAGCTACTCAAGAGACCCCGTTCAGAATGATGTATGGCTGCGAAGTGATGATACCAGTGGAGATCGGTCAACCTTCATGGAGAAGGAAGAATACGTTTCATACAGGAGAGGAGGATAATAACGCAGCATTAGCCGCTGAGCTAGACCTGATAGAAGAATTTGGGACTATGGCACATCATCGAGATCTCCACATGAAACATATAACGGCTCACAAATTCGATAAAAAAGTAAGGCCGAGGTCTTTTGAAAAAGGCGATCTCGTGTTACGTCGAGCTGATATTGGAAATAAGAATGCCCGGGAGGGAAAGCTAGCATCCATCTGGGAAGGACCATACCGAGTCAAGCAGAACCTCGGGCAGGGCGCATACATGCTAGAGACCCTTGACGGAAAGGACGTGAAGCGCACTTGGAATGCTGACAAGCTAAAAATCTATTATAGCTAAAAGTTCCTAGCCGCAATAATCATTCATGTGTTTTTCCTTAATTGATTTTATAAGCCGGGATCCAATATGCTGACCCACATAGATCTTTCATGGAAATCATGGATTAATATTTGAAATTTCCATTCATGTGTTTCTCCCTAATTGATTTTATAAGTCGGGATCTGATATATTTATACCCGCGTAAGTCTTTCATGGAGATCATGAACTAATATTTGAAGTTTCTATTCATGTGTTTCTCATTAATTGATTTTGTAAGCCGGGAATATAATACCCGTGCAAATCTATCATTGAGATCATGAGCTTGTAAATATCTTCGAAGAATATGAATAAAAATCCTTATTACAAGGAAGTTATATATATTTCGTGCACAAGTTATATTGATCTAGCAACTGCTCAATGTGTTAATTCGACCCTCATCAGGCCGGCATAATCATTTATTCGTGGATGGATTATGTTCGTCGATTAATGTTTATATAACACGTTAATTGTTGGTAGGATTGGAATCCAGTTTCGTAAAATCAGGATCCAAAATCCGATATTCAACTCGATTGCTAATTCGAGCAATATGATACATGGCCATTAAAGCCAAACGAGGCATGCACGTATCAACATCAACTGAAATCTATAAGTGTGAAGGCAATTATAAAATGTACGAGTCATACAAATAAATCTGGGACTAAACCCGGGAAAAGAAATTGTTCAAAAATTACAAGAATAACCGGCATCCGGACCTTCAATAAATTATGCTACCGGAGCATTGTTGGATTAAGGGGGAGCTACTTCAGGAGTAAGAAGAAATTTAACTCAAGATTTGGTTTTGAGCTTTAAACATGCAAAGGATAACTTGAAGACAATTTAGGATTAAATTGTGTAAGAGAAAAGCAATTCTGGTGATCCAAGTGCATTGCATTCATTCAATACATATTCAACTTAATTAAGTCAACAAAAATCCCAAGGCATTATCAATTCAACTAAGGTTTTAAAATAATTCAAAGGTTTTTAAGAAAAAGCATTTCTGACTATAATAATCGATTACAGTAATGGCTTAATCGATTATTTTGTTCTTCATCAAATCCGGAAAACCTTCAGGAACACTTTAATCGATTACCATGTCGAATTAATCGATTATTTGACCTACGCCTTCATATAAACTGTCATGTTTAACTCTTTTAATCGATTATGATGAAGTTGTAATCGATTACATGCTTATATCTGATTTTAACATTGCACTGCCATAATTGATTACCACATATAGTAATCGATTACATAGCCTTTGAAGAAAACCAAGTTTTACTAAATTAATCGATTACCAATGTTCGTAATCGATTACACCTTGCTTTGGAAAAATTGTGCTGCACTATCTTAATCGATTACCAGGATTTGTAATCGATTATTCAAGCTTTATGAAAATACACTATGACTGGTTTAATCGATTACCAGGTTTTGTAATCAATTAAACAAGCTTTGTGAAAAATACGCTTTGACTGTAATAATCGATTACAGCTCGAGATAATCGATTATTTTGATTTTTATTCAAACCCAGAAAACCTATCAACAGATTAATCGATTATAATGGCAAGTTAATCGATTACCAAGGTAATATAATCGATTATTAGCGCATTTTAATCGATTACTGATGGTTAAAATTTTCTGTTATAAATAGAACCCTTGCTCAGCTGTTTTTGCAACCTTGTGGAATAATACCCATTCGAATTATCTGAGCTTAAATAGTCTTGTGAGCATTCTTAATTGTTTTTCTGAGGGTTTGATTCAGTCAAGCTTCATGTTGCATTGATCATGTGAAATTGAGTCATTCTTGAAGCTTGAAACCATTTCAAGATTAAGGAAAGTTGTGTTTCTTGTGTTTTAAACATTCAACTTGATTTGGTAACTTCTTTTTCATTGCATACATTGGATCATCAGGTTGTTTCTCTCCTTAATCTGATTGTAATTTTTGTTTTGATTATTGTGTTGTAATTTGCTATTGTAATTGAGTTCTTACTTGTAATCTAGTGTTCTTAGTGGGTTTGTCTCCAAGATTCTAATAGTGTTTTAGATTTCTGAACTTTATCTAGGGTTGATAAAGAGAGGCTTTGTAATTGCTTGTAAGAACAAATATTAAATAGTGGAACTTCAACCTAGTGTTGGTTGAAAGAAACTGGATGTAGCTTCATGGTTTTGAAGTGAACCAGTATAAATTGCTTGAGTGTTGTTTTCTGAATCTACTCTCTTCATATTAATTGTTTCTTGATTCATTTACTTATCTTGAAAAGTCAGTTTTGATCCATTGAATTTTAAGGGGCTGAGCTACTTGATTGAATAAGGTTTCTTGGTTTTGAAATGTGATAAAGATCCTTTAAAACTCTGATTTTGATTAAAGAATTTTTTATTTACCAAGGTTTAACCAATTCACGCCCCCTCTTGGTTAAGTGTGAAGTATTCATATCATTTTCAAGCATGAGCCGGGCTAGAAGTCACCTCCTCCCCCTGTGGTACATCCTCATCTGGGGGAAGCAGTGAATCCTCGCAAAGGGAAGGGGAGACCAATCTATCACCATCCACATAAGCATTGAAATGCATACCCGTGGTGTTCAGCTCAAGCCCCAGGTTCAGACAGTGTATCTGATTCAAGGTGTTATTGAAAGATTCCTCAGCAGTCATAGCCAAACCCCCTCGCATCTCATTAGCCTTTGCCTCGGCCTGCAACAATTTATAATAATTCGCATCTCGCGCCTCTTCGGTCTTCTTCAACAGCATCTCTAGCTCTTTGAAGTTCACATTTAAGACCTTATTCCGTTCCTGGGCTGTTTCCAGAGCTGTTTGGGCACTTTCAGCAGTATCCAAAGCAGTTTGGAGCTCTTGACAAAGGGTAGTGGCAGTGTCCTACGAGGCCATGAGCTGTTGATGGGCTTTCTGAGTCTCCTCCCGAGATGCCCGGAGCTCATCCAACAACTTGCCATGCCTAGACTTTAGGGTGGCCAAGCTTTGCACCAAGGATGCGCACTTCAAAGCGTGTGCCTCGATAGCACTGAGCTCCCTAAGGTCATCATGAGAAAGAGGACTCGAGTCCGAGAAGTGTTTTGGGGCCTTGATAACCTGGATCACATCATCATTAACCCCTTCTTCCCATAAGCATCCCGTCAACGGCCTAGGTGGCGGGGCAACATTAGCGGTTGAAGAAGGGCCGGTTGATATGTCTCTTGGGATCGTGGAAGAGACCAGGGGAGCTTGAACAACCGGGGTCACAGCCAAAGGCGGGTTGCCTTGGTTTTCCTGTAAGATAGGGCCATAAAGCCCGAAGGCATGTGAGAAAAACAAAAAAAAAAAATTCAAGCGGAAACACACATACCACACAAGAATCATTCTTTAGGACATAGATGTTACCTTGTTTATATTCGTAACTTGATGATCAAGGATAGGCTTGAAGATACAAGCTCTCTAATGTTTGATCCACACCACTTCTTGTCAAGACTCAAGAACACTTCTTGAAGACCACCAACAAACACCAAAGGAGGCAGGCTAGGCACACCAATGGAGAGGAAGAAGGTTAGGTTTCAAAGTGTTTTTACTTATCTAAAAGACTCACCAATAGATGATATTGGTGGCTGAATTTTCTGTCAAAACTCACACAAAGGCACGTGAAAGTGGAGGAAGGTAGATAGGTTTTTTTTTTCAAAAAAAAAAAACAATTAGAGAACTATGATCACAATAGCACACTTTATAGAAGAGTTTGAGTCAGATTTTTTTAACCAAAAAATCTGATTATGCAAATACATGTTCACAACAATTTTTACATTTTTAAAAGGCTATTTTCCAGCAATTTCCAACCATACGGATTGCCTAATCCGTATGGCTTATACGGATTAGCTAGGATTGACTAATCCGTACGGCTTATACGGATTAGCTAATCCGTATAAGCCATATGGATTAGGCAATCTGTATAAGTCATACGGATTAGCTAATTCGTATAATCCATACGAATTAGCTAATCCGTATAAGCCATACGGATCAGCTAATCCGTACAAGCCATACGGATCAGCTAATTCGTACAAGCCATACGGATCAGCTAATCCGTATAAGCCATATGGATCAGCTAATCCGTATAACTTATACGGATTAGCTAATCCGTATGGCTTATATGGATTAGCTGATCCGTATGGCTTATACGGATTAGCTTATCCGTATGAGTTATACGGATTGCCTAATCCGTATGGATTATACGGATTGACTAATCCATCTAATCCATATGGATTATGTAACACCCCAAAATTTTGAAGTCACAATCAATGACTAAGGGGGAAATGTTAATTAGAGGCAATACATAAGGATCTAGGGAAAATGACAAAAATACCCCTGGATATTTTGGAAAATGACCAAATTACCCTTAGGTATTTTAGCAAAATATCTTAAGGAGGAAACTCTATAAATACTCTGGAATACTCGAAACATAATCAGAATACCCTTCGGGTAACAATTACAGAGTTTCCCTGAACATTTTTAGAAATGACAATTATACCCTTAGGGTGAGGGGTGAAATTACCAAAATGCCCCTAGGTCAAAACTGACCAAGATGACCTCAAAAATTAATGGGAACCTGAGCATAGGATAAAATACTTTTAGACAACAAATTATCAGCTAGGTTGAGGATAGAGAACTTTAAAATAAAATTTCTATGAATTTTGGAAGATAGGTTAAAAAGAACTTAATCTAGACTATCCTAGGTATCAGAAAATTATGAAGAAAGCATGGACATAATCTATGGATTTTTTCTCTTAATTATGGGAGGAATAAATTTCCTAAATGAGTTAGTCTAGTAATTTTACTAATTAAGAACAAAATGGACCAATAAGAAGTCAAATAAAGCTAGTACATGGAATAAAAGGAAAACTTGTGGAATAAGTTATCTGAGATCAAGCCTCGGCTGTATAATACAATATCAAGAGAGAAAAAACTTGGGAACATTCAAGAATGGACATGGAGAGTTAAGAAAGCCTAGCCATTTCCATTGGTCCATGTGTAAAGAAAGAAATTAATGCTTAAAAGGATATTTGAAGCAAATTTTATGTTGTCTCCTTTGGCAAAATACGTAGATATCTAGAAACATTATTTCAAAAATCGCAACGGTCAAAAGTTAGATATGTAAGCTAGGAGTATGTCTTTAAAATTTTAAGAAGATCCAACGGTTAACGAACCCAGAATTATTATTTTACAGAAACGGGTTTTTCAAAAAATGAAGCAAAATACAAAAATCTATTAGGCCAAAACTACCCACGGATTTGAATAAAAAAAAAACAAATGGAATACACCTTGCTGAAGCTAAAACACGTGCAAAGCTAGATGGAGGTGGAATGGTGTGGAAAATTCATGAATTAGGACACTTGTATGGTCCTAAAACATTAGCCAATCAAAGGAAAACAAATAAAAAGCAAGGCAATCATAGCTTTTGAAGATTTTTTTCTCAAAGCCAATTCATCTAGCCTATAAAAGGAGGAGAATAACTGAAAATTGGACAGCCAAAGAAGTCCAAAAACCATGCAAACATTCCACCAAAAGCCTTCCATTTTATTTTCCTTCTAAATCACCTTTTACCTAAAACAAAACCAAAGCTTTTCATCTTAAGTTTCTCACGTGAAGATTAGCCACTTTAGGAGCAAGAATTCTTCAAGTTCAAATAAGGAAAAGCTGTCCAAAAGCTTAGGGAAACAAGGTATGGGGAGTTTATGTTGAATTTAGTTTGAATAATAATCTTTGTTTGATTTTATTTCATTTTGTATACAAGGTGTTTGATGATATGTCTCAAAGAGCTTGAATGTCTAATTGACTAAGTAACTTGATTCTAAATTAAATAACTAAGTGTTGGATGAATAACTTGAATTAAATCTAATAAAGAAAAGTAAGAATTAACCAAAAATTAGAAGTAGTATAGTCGTCTTTAAGAAAACAATAGTTTAAAGCTATAGTTGTTAAATAAAGTATGTTGACATATATTGATATTAGCTGAAATTATGATTATGATTCCTTAAGTATCTATGTTTAATTTGATGTTAGAAATTGGTTGGAAATATGTCTAGGAGGTGAAAAATGATGTTTAGTAGCTTTCTTTTACAAGTATTCTATATTGAACACCATGTGCTTGATAGTTTGTCACAAAAAATAAAAGATGTTTAAGTGTTGTGGATTTGAACTTGTATTGTTGGATATGTAGTATACTTGTTTGCTTGAATGTTTTAAAGGAATAACTATGTGTTTTTACATGTGTTGTTGAGTGTTTCCATAAAGCACACCAAGTGTTTGATAAAAGGTTTCAAAGAAATAAAATAAGTTATGTGATCTTTCATGGATAATTTTATAAACTTTTAATAAAATTAACATGTTGCTTGGTGGTTTATGATTTTGATGTTGAGAAATGAAGTAAGAATTGTGTTATGTTGATGATGGAACGATTGGAATCCTCGTGATGTATGGTGATTATTTTTGGATTCCAAAAGTTGTGATGAATCATGGCTGTATGCTGAGATTATGGTGTAAAGTTTTATGTGATGGTGGAAATAAGCTTTATGTGTTGTTCTAAAAATCATATGTTATGAGTTATAAAGATGTTTAAAGACTGGAGAAAATAAATCATTCATGCATTTCATATGCATATGCCTGGCGGGGGTTAATCCGTGGAGTTGATGCCTTGTGGGGGTTAATCCGTGGAGATGTTGTCAGATAGCTAAACCGAGTCCATGCGTTCAGAGGTGTTGAACTGGGGGGTAGTGTGTTTCAGGGAGGACCACACCACCATGATGATCACATAGGTGGAGGTGACATTCCTACGCGCCCCTGCCCTACCCCGACTGAATGGATAGGTGTGCCACTGGGATGGGGCTATCTTGACTGTGGCCACTGATGATAATTTAATAACCTGAGATCTCAGTCATGCATCATATAAAAAGACGAGCATGCATCTTATACATCGCACAAGGGGCATATGATGATCTGTACACTGTATAAGCTGTGTGGATTTTATCTATCTGTGTTTATATTATTCAAACTATGTTTGTCATAAACTTACCCTATGTTTGTGTCTGTGGTTGACACCTGTGATAACCCCAATTCATTTGGGCGAGCAGAGGAACAGTAGTAGCTGAGCATGGATGATGGAATGAAGATGTGCATGGATGATTGGAAGTTGTGATGTCGATATTGTGATACTTGATATTTGTAGTTTGGACTGTCTGTATATTATTGGACATGAATTATGGACTGTATTATGAACAGTGTAATGGACTGTATTCTTGTTATAAATGAACCGTGGTGAGAAAAATTGTTTACGTTATGTACTTTTAATAAAATTAGTAAGCAAGGCCAAAAGAATTTTTGGGAAAAATTTACAACTAAAATCATGTTAATATAAAGTGGACACAAGTTTTAACTAAAATCAATCAAGCTCGAGAAAGTTAAGAGAGGCGTTACAGATTAGGTAATCCGTATAACTCATACGGATTACCGAATCCATACGAAACCAACGCGCACTACTCACTTGTTTAAGCTTCGCCGACGCCTCTGCAACTCCGGCAACCACCACCAACCACCCGAAATGAACGAAATGCCACCAAAAAAACACCAATATTGTTGCAATGCACTTCAGGCGAACCAAAATCAACAACCATACGCTTTTCAAATGAAGCTCAACTCACCCAGCTCATATATTTGTGTCCAAAGCAGCAGGGGTATTTTTGGGTTTTTGAAAAAAATTGGTGTAGAAGAACTTTTAAATGGTGTATGAAGAAGCACTCTTCCTTCACGGGCAAGTTGATCAACCGCACTCGTATTGAGAAACATGCCATAGGGTGGGGCTATTTCCAAAGCAAGCGTGTACGTGGGGTCATTTTGAATGCTTACTGAACTTGAGAGTTGAGACCTTAGAAGAAACCCATCAACAATTATTCCAAACTAAACAATTTTATTGAAAAACTCTTCCTTATCCAATTAGATCGTGTCTTTCAATTGCGTCAATAATAAGCTACACTCCTTAATCAGTTCTTATACCCAATTGCCAACTTTTCTTAGAAACATCAAGATTAAATTCTAAAACCTTACCACATTCGTTTATGAGATTACTCCTTAACATTGCCACTGCCGTTTTTCATGCATTATAGTCATAGTTTCTTCGAAAATTAATAAAGTTTGACAAAATCTTATTAATTAGTTCTCAAGGTGGGTCTCTCAAATGGTGCAGCTTATCCTTCTCAAAAAAAAGGAGGAAAATGGTATCATAATTTATTAATTTATGGGAAAGGAGTAAGTAAGTAGGTCCCTTGAATCCAGCTAATATAAGCTAATATAATTGTAAGAGAAATACTGAGAACACATTTTTTAATATATTTCTTTAAATATTTTTTTAATTGATTAAAATTTATTAAAAATTATAAAATCAGAAGATAGAATCATTAAATATGATATGGTATTCACCAAATTTTATCATTTTCAATAAATTTCAATCAATGACAATTTAAAGAAGTGTGTCATTAAATATGATGTGCTATCCATAAATTTTTTGATTTTCAATATAATGTGTCATGTGCTTGAACCTATAGATTGTAGAAGAAAAATGGTTGTATAACTCTACAAATAATTATAACAAAAGAAATAAGTATTTCAATGTAACCCAAGAATGAATTAGAATTAGAATTCAGGAGTAAATGACTTGATTTATAGCGTGTTTGGTACCAAGTTATATGCAATCAGATGTACATGAATAGAATGAAGCAATAAAAAAATTGCTTCATTGTGATAGATGTTGTTCCGTTCTCGATGAACAGGAATGTCCAACAAGAGTTGTTGGGTGATTAATGTAGGATCAGGCTCTCTCTCTCTAAGTATGCTTATGGTGGTGAAACACCTCAAGGAAGGTGATCAGAGTACTCAAATGAGGACACTACATAGTTGGTGTGTGGTGTGTGCTCTGTGTAAATGGAAAAGAGAGTCAGAATGTGTGTACCTTTCTCCATGAAATATACTCCTATTTATAGGCTGAAAACCACTGACCTAGGATTAGTGGAATAGCTATTCACGATCTTCGGCCGAGATCCTTGTCTAACTAAATAGTGGTGGTTGTTATAACTTCCATTATCTTGACTGTTATGATATTGTGCTGTTGAGTGATTGGGGATAACTGACTTGGCCTTAGTGGGCCTTTTTTCTAATTGGGCCTATCTGTAACAGATGCCCCCCAGCCTGGTTATCAAGCATTCTAGATGACCGGGATGTATCGCTGAATAGGCCCGTTCTATGTTCAATCATTCCATGCCGAGGTGACTAGCCCAGTCTAGAATATTCGTCTAGGGCAGAATTCTTGTCTCTTGCCGGGCTATACCTTGTCACCTATCTAGCAGTAACTGATTGGTTGCAACCATCGGGAAGTGAAGTGTTTTCGTCTTTGGAAATGACACATATCCCGATCATTTAATGCTCTGTTCTTTCTTTGCACGCTTTAATCATTTCCTTTCTAGCGAAATGACGCTTTTACCCCGTGTGTCTTTTCACATCCATCCGTTACCTACTCCAAGCGTTTCGTATTTGGCGGTTATTTTTCTTTTTGGCCTTATATGCATTTTCTTCTTTTGTCTCTTCTTTGTGCCTCCTTCAATTCCCTCGCATTCTCACTCCTTGTGCTTCTGCTTTTGTGCTTGTGCTCTCGTCTTTGCTTCCATTCCTGCTACCCACATTTCTTCAATTTTTCTCCTTCATTCCAGATATTTTGCACTTCCTCTTTCGCACTTGTTTTGCATTACGCCTGTTGCGATTTATTTTGGTTTTCCTCTACTACTTCTGATTTATATGTTCTTGAGTCCTTCCTGTCTTTCGTCTACTTTCACTTTCTTATTTGATTTGTTTTCGAGTTTCTTCTTTCTTCATTTTGCGCACTGAATTTCGCCTTAGCCTTTTAACAATGGAATTTTCTCCTGAGGAGGAAGTGCATATACGCAGAACTGTTCCTCCTCGGTTTACATATTGGTTCTTTGGCCTTCCTCTCCCAGAAGAGGAAAAAGAAAAGATCCTTTTGCGTGCCCCTTTAGGTCCTGGTAATTCCACAACTAGCATCACCAAACCATCTAATCCATCAAAATTAGGATTAACAAAACAAAGGTCTGAGACATTAGGATTAGTAGAGTCTAGGGTGCCCCCTAGGGTTCCCGTGTCTTCTAATATTGCCCCCTAGGTTCTTTGGGACAAAACAATGTGCCGGGGCAACATTTTGAGACTCGGTTTGAGCCATGCTCTAAATGTCTTGATGAATTTATGTACTTGACAAGTATTGATCAAGATAAACGAGCCAAAACTTTGCTTGACTCATGTCGGCATAACCCAGTTGTTATCCCTAAGCCTCTTCCAAACAGGACCGGGGTTCCCGTCTCAATTCCTAACTCGGACTCTTGGACCGGGGTGCCGACTTCTGGCAGAGCTACCCCAAATCTTGATTCTCATCTAATAACCATTGCTCTAGGTATTCTTTTACTGATTGCTATTTTTTCTTTATTTTGTCTTAGGTAATTATGGATACTACCTCACCAGAATTGGTTGCTGAGTCAATATCTGCCGGGTCTCATTCTAATCCCCCCTCGGGTTTAACTGAGAAATTCCCATGGGTAACCCACGAGGTGGTATGTACCCGTTCTGAGTTGGATCCAGGAAGTATTGCCACGATCCCAATTGGCCATCAGGATGGTTTTTGTGTTCACACGCCTGACCCGGACGAACCCATCTGTTCTTTCCGGGAAGGGAATGAACCCAACTTTTTCTTTTTTTACAAAGATGTCATTACCCGTCTGGCCATTCACGTTCCCTTTTCAAACTTCCAAATGTTAGTTTTAGAACATCTGAATGTAGCTCCCTCCCAACTTCATCCTAACAACTAGGCCTCCATCTTAGCTTTTGAGCTTTTCTGCCAACAGTTGGGGATTCTTTGTACAATCCATCTTTTCTTTTATTATTTCAATGTACATACTGCTAGGACGAGTCGGGAACCGCCTAATAAAAAGGGATGGACTTCGATCTGAGGTCGTTCAGATCGAAAACTCTTTATTGTATATGCCGAGTCTTTTAAAGGTTTCAAGAATAAATACCTCAAGGTTGTCGCCGAAGTCGGCCAACAGCCTTTCTTTCTTTCCTCTCCTGAGTCACGGGACGCAGAGTGCATATTTCCACTCTATTGGACCCAACGTCATCATGAATCTCTGCCCGCCTCTTATCATTTCAAGGAGACGGATCTATCAGACTCCGAGGCTTCGTCGGTTGTTCAGATTGCGACATTTAAGGAGACTTATGGCTTGTTAAATGTTGCCTCCTATATACGCGCTTACTGTTCCGGCCTTTCTCTTGAACTGAGTATGAACATATTTAATTTTGATCTGTGATGTATTAATGGATATTAACTGTTTTATTCCTGCCGCAGCGACGCCATGGAGCCACATTCCTCTGCCTTGGCTCTTACGTCCTCCACCCCGGTCGCGGAATTGGCTGTTCCGGTCAACAATTTTGTGGCTAAGTCAAAGTAGCCCCCTGCCGCGTGTCCCCACTTCCAATCTTACAAAAAAAATGTAAGGTTGGTGACGTATCCCGGTCGGTACCATCCTCGGATCATTAGGGCAACCCGTCCTCATCCGCGACCCCGGCTGTTCAAGCTTAATCCTTGGAAATGTTAGTATATGGATGTACTAGAGACAATCTTTTCATTAGATTAGGACATACATGTACTTTTCAATATTGTCATAAATAAATTATAAGCGCTCTTTATCTTGTTTCATATTTTGTCTCGATATCATTATTAATATATGAGTAAACTGGATAAAACCCTTGGAATAGAATAGGTATCTCTTGAGTATCAGTGATGGGATCACGATCATGAGGATTCAAGGATACCAGATGTTTACTCCTAAATTTTAAGTTCCTAGTCTAGAGACACTGAGAATGGGGATCAGTGATCTCGGATAAGACTAGCACGGCTTATCTACTTGTATGCAGATACAAGGTAAAGACCTCATGAGCTACAGACATGGAGATATCTTAGCTAAAGTCGTGGGTGGACCTATAAG
>QARZ01000569.1:103837-147254 GCA_013407115.1 Glycine latifolia
ACCATTTACAAAAGCATTTAAAGGAAACATCATTCTGTCTGGATATAAGTTCAGAGACGTAAAAGACAACTCAGATCTAGCCATATATTCCTACTTCCCCATCAGGCTCTGATACCATATCTGATACCATATATATATTAAACCATTATATATCATTCACATGTCAAAATATAATTCAGTTTTTACATGTATCTAAGCCTGGGATTTACATGCTCAATCAAAAATAATCAAAGAACCAACTAAGAAAGAGTTGATAAGAAAACACAACCCTCTCCCAAAATAAATTCCAACGTTATCACGTCGGCTTGGCGACTCCAACAAAAGAATCTCCCTCCAACAAAATTGCAAGAGTGAGTTTATTATACAAGATCAACAAACACTAGATGACAATGATTAGCAAGAAAACAATAACAATAACCACAATTGTTCTTAATAATCCATCATTTCAACATACACTGAACAAACTAGTCATAAAATTTTTCCACAATTCAAATCGATTTTGCTTAGAATGATGCATGCACCTGACTCAACTCTCAAATGCAATGTGGTACCATTCATTAGGAAATAGCCTAAGCATGTCCACATGACACTCTCACTTACAAAACTAGGCAGCAACTGTCGAGGTCACCGTATCATGCATAGACACCCTCAATGTTGATCAACATGAGTCTCAAAGGAGTTCCAAACCGAGTGATATGCTCCCAAGTATCAGCATTTTTCCTCATGAAAAACCAAAGGTACTTATTGAGAAAGTTTATACTATTTTCATGCATTTATGAAGTATGAAACATGGACACCGTCAATGCACTGACCGTGGATAGTTAAAAAATTCTAAGCAATCCCCTTCCTCTAGAGGGACACTTGAAATATTTAAACCAATCCCCTTCTTCTCCAAGGATATCCAATAGGTAACTGCACCCCCATGTACATACACAACATACATTCATCACGATAACATCAACATCATCTCATCTTAATGTCATCATCAACATAATCTCATCTCAATGTCATCATCAACATCAACATCATCTCATCTCAATATCATCATCAACATCAACAATCATCTCATTTCAATATCATCAACATCACAAGCAATCAACATTCCACGTATATACATATAAATTTATGCCTAGGATTCACATTCCCCAGGTCTTCAGACAACACAAATCTCATAGAATCATAATCCATAATACCCGACACTGATATTTTAGGAAAAATTTTAAATTAAAGAGGAGAATTATGGTATACAAGACAAACTTTTATGGTCAATTAAAATTTAATAAAAAAAGTAAATAGAAGAACATATATAAAATTTTTGACAAAGTCTCCTCACTAATTAAGACTTTTCCCAAAAATTTCAATGATTACAACAACAACATCCTTCACAATTTCATTCATCAATAACAAATATATCACATTCCATTAGTTAAAAACACAGTTTTTCTTCAAAATGAGCATGCATAGGGACAAACATACATCCCCATAATTGGGTTCCTTGACCCTAACTATGGTATCAAAAGTTGTAAACAAACAAAAAACTCCCCTCACGTATCTATATCTCTTTGTTACTATATACCAAATTGAAGACAATTTAATATAGATTTTGAAGACAAGGTTAATATTAACATTCGATGTCAAATACCCTTTCATTTTTAAAAGGGACTAAAATGGTGTTTTTGGCGTGTACATCAAAGAAACATCATTTGGAAATTTTGATCACGCCAATGTAACTAGGGTTTAGCAAAGGTCACAAAAATGACATCAACTTTATAAATAGGCAATGTTTACAACGTCTCATTTAAAAATGTTTTTCAAAGGAAATGTAAAAACATCAAATAATGGTACCAAAATCACAAGA
The DNA here is from genome assembly GCA_013407115.1 of Glycine latifolia. Classification (NCBI taxonomy): domain Eukaryota; kingdom Viridiplantae; phylum Streptophyta; class Magnoliopsida; order Fabales; family Fabaceae; genus Glycine; species Glycine latifolia. Next base: position 105,696 of record QARZ01000569.1, read on the forward strand.
GATACTAAGATAGGCTTAAAAAATAACTAGGAGAAGACAAGAAAATCATAGTTAGCTTGAAGAAACCACGGAAGGAGGGTTGAGAGCTTAGTTCTCTACCAAATCCTTGAGGTGGATTTTTAAGATTTCACTCTAATTAAAGTGTTCCTCTCCGTATGGTGGTCTGGTGGCAAGCAACGGTGGCTCGTTGCAGTCACCGGTGCTCATGGGTGGTGGAGGAGGAAGGTTAGGGCTTTGGGTGAGGATTTTGGGAAGAGAGAGAAAAACATGTTTTCTCGCACTAATGGACATACTTATAAATATCAAATCTTGCTTATCAAACTCGTCTAGCTAAGCAAAATTTCACTTTTGGCATTGAGCGTGAGATTTTGCATAGAGCGAATTATTTCCTTTGGGTGGGTTGTGCTTAACGCGCTGGTTGTGCTAAGAAAGTTGTTCAAAGATGTTATTTCATAAATCCCAATGGTCAAAATGTGATGATGTAGGTTTCGAACCTACAGTCCAAGTTTGAAGGCGATCCAATGGTTAGCAAGTCCAACATTGTGGTTTTTCCAAAATAGGTTTTGGGTCAAACTTGAAATCACACATTTCCAACACATATCAATCAAACTCCACATAACCTAACATCCACACCAAGCAATTGCACAAGGATAATTCACACAACACTTCAACTAATCCAAATTAATCAAATAATCAAATAACATAAGAAATACATCAAACATCTATTTTCAATTATCAAAATTTCAGGGCGTTATAGAGTCTTGTATTGGTTGGTTGGGTTGCTACTCAATCAAACATCGTATGGGTAGTGAGCTAAGTTCTAGTAGTACAAGAGTGATTTTGGGTAACTCGTTTCTTTATTCATGTCTAAAATGCTACCAATACCTCTTAGTCATAAATTCCACAAGACCATGCTCTTATGTTGTGCAAGATGCTACTTCAATGAACCATAACTCTTTTATCCATAGCTCATAAGGATCTTATGGAGGAACTCCAAATTTTCGGACAACAAGGTCCTAAGAGTTGTTCTAATGTTGTCAAGCGACACCATCGCCATGGCTATTGGGTGCCTCTATGAAGGAAGCACTTACTATGAAGGATAGGAGAATGCTTATAACTCTCACATCCACAAAAGCCCTCCATGTAGAAAAAATAGGTGACCAAAAAGCCATCACATACAATCTCTTGTGTGAAAGGGCTAAGATTTGGGCAAACATGCTCAACAAAAGTGTCCTCCATAAGGTGGGTTCAAAAACTACATTATCTAATTTACATAAGTTTGTACTATTCCATCATATTGAAAACCTTCCATTTGATCTAGCAAAACACCATTTACATCAACATTCTCTACAATTTTAAGAATTTGGTAGGAATGAACAACATCTACTATGATACTCTCATGAATAAGCTCTTATGGGATCAAGGTGTATACCACTTATATGATAAGATGAGTGATAACTCAAAGCACAACATCATGGTCAAAGGCTCTATTGTTTCCAAGAAGCAACGATTCAACAAAACAAATCTTAAAGCAATGAAGGTGGTAATGAAAGAACAAAAAGAAATTCCTCAAGTGGACGAGGGATCCATCAAATTGATAAAATAGAAGAGGCTTGCTAGAGTAATAGCTGATGAAGATAGAGGCTTGCTAGAGTAATAACTGATGAAGATAGAGGCTTAAACATTTTTTCTATATCCAAAAAGATTCAAAAGATTATAAGAGAGCAACAGAAAAGAAAGAAGACAAGAAGGCAATCTCAGATACAAGAAGAGCAGGAAGAACTCATTGCCAGGAAAGCAAGAACAAAGAAAAGGCATAAGCAACAAACAACATCCAACACATCTCATCCAAAGGCTCGTCCCAAGACTGCTCCAGTCAGAAAAAGTCCAAGGAAGCCATCTAAGAAACCTTTAATTGCTCAAATGTTGAGGGATGTGAGCGAGACAAAGGATGAAGCTCCTCTAATAATCCCAAGGAAGCACAAGCAAGAGAGACAACCAACTCCTACTATCAACAAGAATCAGAAAGATATGAAGGAACCCAAGAGCAAGGAACTCACCCTTATTATTCAGGTTCCTAGAAGGAGGAAGACAAGGGAAAATTGTATAAATACAACCCTCACTCAAAAAGAAGTAAGTCTACTTTTCACATCTGATGGGTCTAGTGTTGGATATAGGGGGAGCTGGGAAGAAGATCAAGTCAAGGAAGAAGCCTTTGCTTTAGAGTTTTAGCTTTTTACATGCCAATCAAATTAAAGGTATTTGTAATTTGTCTAGTTGTTCAAGAGGCTTGCCTTGTGATCATTGCATTGCATAAGCATAATCACATACATGCATTCATGATTTAAGAACAACATATAAGGCTACATGTTTGCATTTGGAAATAAATTTTTCATGGCTTAGATTTTGAAAAATCAAAATGTGCACTGCTTTGAAAACAATAGGAATACCCATAATAACCAAGAGGGGGGTGAATTGGTTAAAACTTGGTTTTTTAAAATTTCTTTATAAAATCAGAGTTAGGATCTTAATCACTTTTAAAACCAAGAATGCTTTTAATCAATCAATTCACTCAGCTTAAGAAATCAATAGCTCAAAACAGAACTTGTTAAGTAATGATAAGAATACCAAGAACAAATAAACAAGATAACTAATAGAGATTTAACAATAGAAAATCAACACAAGAATTTATACTGGTTCACTTCTCAAGAGAAGCTGCATCCAGTTTCTTTTAATCAACACTAGATTAGAGTTCCACTATTATAAATCTCAGTTCTTACAAGCTTTATTACAAACACTCTTTATCAACTCTAGATAAAGAAAAGAAATCTAAAACCCTATTAGACTTCCAAAGAACAAGAATCAGAGAACACTACTCTGTTCTTCCCTAGAGAACACTACTCTAGTACAAGCTTCAAAGAACAATTTACAATAACACCAAATAACAAAAATTGCAAAACAAATTTACACCCAAAGAGAATGGAGAGAAACAACCTGATGATCCAATGAATATGAATGAATGTGGTTTACCAATCAGGGTTGAATGAACAAATGAATTTCAAAACATGCTCTCCTATTCTTCTTTGAAATCTCTTGCCCAAGAAATCATTTAATACTCATGAAGATTAAGGAGTGGGGCAAGAAGTTAGTTAACCCAGAAAATCACTTTCTAACTTTGTGAAGGCCTGTGTGTATTCAAAAAATTCGAAGTATTCAAGTTAAAGCATAAGCCAAGCCTTACTTCTATTTATAACATATTTTTCCAACCAACTGTAATCGATTAAACGTGCCAAATAATCGATTAAAAAGCCTTGTGTAATCGATTAAATTGTCACTTAATCGATTAAAGTGTTCATAGGATTTATGGGTTTGGACAACGAGCAAAATAATCGATAAAAATGATCTGTAATCGATTAAAGCACATACATGTATTTTTGAAAAGTCTTGTGTAATCAATTACAGGAAATGGTAATCGATTAAATCAGTGTAACAAGCTTTTCTAAGAATTTTATGTAATCGATTACAAGAAATGGTAATCGATTAAAGCAATGAAGCATGATTTTCTTTTGACACTATGTAATCGATTAAATTGTTCTTCAAAGCTTTTCTAGATTTAAAAACAAAGCAATCGATTAAACCGTAGTGTAATTGATTAAACCAGTGATATTTGCATTTTTCCAAAAACATTGCCTATTGAGTTCTTTTTCAAAAATTGCTTTAATTCTTTGATGAAAACATTTAAGCATATAAATGATTAATTGCATGCAATGCAAGGATCAACAGATTGGCCTCTTCATACACTTCTTTTGAATTACATTCTTCCAAGGCATGTGAAAAGCTCAAAACAATCTTCCAAGTCCTAAGCTTCAAACTTCAAGATGCTCCCCCTATATCCAACAATCTCCCCCTTTTTGGCTTTGAACATGCCAAATATTGATTGGTCATATGTTTAAGTTTGGAATTACTTTGAGGAATGAGCAAGATGAAAGTCTTGAACTTTGTTAACCTGAAAACAAATAAGCCTCTTTGCTAAGAACAAGTGTTAAGAGATATGCTTGCATAAACATTAATCATTTACTTTCATTAGATTAGCTCCCCCTGACTTAGATAATTTCGTGAATCAGTAATTTGCAAAAACCAGCAGAAAAATAGAGTACAACAGAGAGCAAAATAGAGTTGCACTTTTGCTAATAATCAATCAATTTTTCTCCCCCTATTTGGCTTATCAAAGACAAAAAGTAATAGCACAGCAAATAATGAGAAAGGTAAAATGAAAGTTTCATTGATGTTAAAGGGGAAATGCAGTACATTAATCAAAGAAAAAGAAAAAATTAATAGAAAAACAGAGGAAAGCAAGCATGAAGATCAAGAAGCCTAGTTATCTTTGTCAAAGTCATCAAGGACAATCCTAGCTTCTATATTTTCTAGCCTAGATTTCATCTCCTCCAAAGATGAATTAGTCTTAACCCTATGCTCATGATGCAGTGACAACAAGGCATCCATCTTTTGAATCATAAGAGATTCAAATGGACTGTAAGATGGTTCAACAGGGCCTGCATCTTCAGCTTCTTCATCAGCTTCCTCTTCATGTTCAGCAGCAGGGAGTTGTTGTCCATCCATTTGCCATCCATAAGGGGTCTTGACCATCCCCAGCTTGGTGAGATGTTTCTCTTTGATGAGGCTGTTGCTGGCATTAGTGTTGTCAACAACTTCATTAGAGGCATCTATATGGAAGTAATCAATGAACCTGGACACAAGAATAACATAAGGAAAGGGATAGTTCATTAATCTTTTGGACTTAAGCATGATCTCCTGAATAATGAGAATCCAGTTCATCTTAATGCCATTTTTCAGGGCATACATAAGCTGTATGTCATTGTTAGACTTTTGGCAAGCGTACCAATTGTCGTTGTAATTTACAAAATTTATAAATGTTCGTTTCCACAGGGACTTGATTTTTACTCAGTTAATTCAAATAAAGCTTAACAGTTTAATAGTTATGTACAATGAGTGTGAACGGAGTTTCGTGTAGTTGTGGATTAACAGAAATTATGAAAATTTATAAGAAATGGAAATAATAAATTTAGTGCAGAAAATTATGAGTAATTACGAAAAATTTACGAAAGATTACGGAAAATAAAACGAGTTTGATTAATTCGAGAACGTAGGATTGGATTTCATCGTTCGTACCCTTAGTATTTAATTAATATTACCATGCATAAGTTATTTTCTTTTATTATTGATGCACACATAAAATCACCCCAAATCGATTCCTCCTATTTGAGAATCCTAAGAATATTTATCAAATATCGATCCCTCGCATATGAAATAAATACCCCAGCATTACGATCATATTCGCGTGTTATTTGTGAAAATACAATGAATACCTAATCCAATAAACCAAGAGGGGGGGTGAATTGGTTTTTGCCCCTTTTTGAACTTTTCTTGCAAATCAAAACTCAGCGGAAGAATTAATTTGGATCGTATCTTAAATCAAAACAAATTTAGTAAACAATTTTCTTCTCCAATCAATTAACTCTTGTTTTGAATCAAAGTATGAGTTGATACACAAAACAGAATATCTCAAGCAATTAATGAAATGTAAACCAAAACTTAAATGCACACAATTTTATACTGGTTCACCTCCAACCACTGAGGCTACATCCAGTTTAACTTCTAATCCAAACCAGATTAGAGTTCCACTAACAGATTTTAGTTCTTTACAAGCAATCAACAAGGTCTCTTTCACCCACCCTAGGCAAAACTCTAAATCTACTCCCTAGATTTATCAAAAGACTTAGAACTAGAGAACCCCTCTCAGTTCCACCCCTAGAAAAACCCTTTCTAGTAATGCTTTAAAGAAACCCAACTATTACATGGAAAAATCAACACAAATTATAGAAAACAAAAGAAACAATTACAAAGAACAAAGCTTAATGTTCAAGAAGGATATCACCTTATATTCCTTTGCAGCATAAAGGATATACACGAAATTTATAACCTGAGGTGATGAATGATATGCTTTCTTGATTGATCTTGATACAGCTCAATGCATGAATGATCACAAAAAAATAACTCCTTCTCTTAAGCAAGCATGATGATTCTAACTCTAATGAACAACATTATCAAAATGATTTTTCTTACTCTTTGGAGCACTCAGAGATTATTAAAACTTTGGTATGAATGAAAGCTCTCGAAATCTCTCTTTTTATTTATGTGACAATGCTTTCCTATTTATAAAAAATAGATTTAATAGACTGTAATCGATTATTTCGTTATAATAATCGATTATTTTAACATGTGTAATTGATTATTCCGTCTATGTAATCGATTAAGTTGTTCATGATACTTCTGGAAATCTTGAACGAACAAAATAATCGATTATTTGACCATGTAATCGATTACGCCAGAAATACCAATATTCTTTACAAGCAGAGGTAATCGATTATAATTCACTTTAATCGATTACGCCAGAACATGTCCAAAGCACACAGAGCCTATTTAATCGATTACAATTATTTGGTAATCGATTAAACCAGTTCATCAGGCTAAACAGATTTATGCAGATGCCTTATGTAATCGATTATATGACTTATGTAATCGATTAACACAGTAAAAAATCATTTTATGCTTGTTTATAGTTACAAATGTATTTCTAACTAGTTACATATACCAATATGATTCTTAACCTAAGAATAAATGCATGCATGTATGATTTCTCTAATGACTGCAAAGGATTATAGGATTTTATCCTTAATGAACCAAACTTAACCAAAAGGAAAAAATTACAAATGCCATCATCACATGAGTGGGCATGAAACAAATATCAAAACAACACTTGTCTTCTGATTCTTCTGACTCTTGAATCTAACAATTTGCAATCTAAACGTTATGCTCTATTCCTAGCAACGTAACGTGAAGAGTAAATTATTCAGTTCAAGTTTTAAGAGTACTTTCTAGTTAAACTTAGAACCTTATTTCATGAAACTATTGATCAAGTAGAATCAAGCATTAAGTACGAAATAAATTTACCAATAATAAATAGAAAAGACTTATGCATAAATAAATATTAAAAGAGATACTTAAGGGTAAGAAGATTACATCCAATCCTTTGAGAGAAGCTAGCCAAGCATGGAGAGAACCTCCTTAGAAGAATAGATGAAAGGACTCATCACCGCTTCTTTTCGGCAGAGTTTCCACACTAATCCTCACCTCTCTCACTAACCTAAGCTATCTAATACAAGATTTGAAGAACCTCCAGCTTGAGAGCAAGCTTAGGAGCAAGGGAGAAGAGAGAATTGAAGTTGCAAGAAGTGAAGTGAGCCTTGGGGGTGCTTGGGTATTTATAGGGGCTGATCTGCTCGTGTTTGGTCGCCCAAGCGACCAATTCCTTCATGTTTCACTCGCCCAAGCGAGTTTAAGGCCCAAGTTGCATGTCCACTTGGCCACTTGGAGGCCCATTTGCTGGTGTTGCTCGCCCAAGTGAGCCAATTACACTACATTAACTCGCCCAAGCGAGTTAAATGTACTTCCAGAAGAGTCTTTGGGTTTTTGATGCATTATGGGCCTGATTTGCTTGCTGCAACTCCTTATTTTGCTTATTGATCCCTTTTTGCTTGTTTTAAGTGTACGGAAGCTTCAGAATTTACAGAGTCTTGCAAAATACAAAAGAATATTGGATGAATCATCAAGAATTAAAACACATCATTAATGTTAAGCGCTAAATACAAACTAACTAGATTAGGGCAAATTTTTGATAGATATTCTTAGAAAAATACAAGATAAGTGCCTTAAATGTAACCCTAATTCACTAAGATATGGCACTTATCAGTCATCATCAGTGGCTTGGGCATGATTAGTGGCTCTAGGGGTCAGGATATATGTGATGATGTAATGAAGAAGTCTATCTTCATGTGTCATGGGTCTTGTACTCAGCCTAAGCTTCAACCTCATTTGAGGATCAAGAAGCATCCCCCTATATATGTCTATCCTATTGTACCCACCAGCCTCCTCCTCAAATTTTCTTTCACCATCAAATGAAAGACCAGCAACTTCCTGCCAAATTTCAGGGGTAATTTCTATGCCTACCCCATTCACTTGGGACAAGATTGTCCCTTCCATAGAGAACTTGGAACAGGTGTAAAACACCTTCACCAATTCAAGGTAAAAGGTACCCTTCATCTCCATAAATTGTTTCAAACCTTGGGCTTCAATGAAGGCAGGGAATTGAAAATCTGCTCCTATAAACCAGTCAAGGGCAAGGTGGTTGGGAGGACCTATAAGTTTGGTTGCATTGAACTGAAGGTAGGTCATTTTGTCTCTCTCATTTGAAAACCAATGATCTAATCTACTTACAGCAGGGTTGGAGGTTTCAGCCTTTCTCTTAGAGGATTTTGATCTCTTTGGGGCAGACATGGCTATTGAGAGGAAAGGCTATTAAGGTAGAGTTTCTAAACTTCAGAGGAAAGAAAGAAGAACACAGAGGTGCTTAAGATAGAAGATGAGTATGGTGTGATTTCTTCCTTGAACATAGGCTGTATTTATAGAAGATTTTAGGCTCCAAAGTTCAAATTTGAAATGAGAAACAGTTACTACGAATTAACCCACTCAATTTAAAGCACAGAAGATTCAAATTTTGAATTAGGTGGCAGTTAGGTAGTTACAATTTCCAAGAAAATCTTGCAGATTCTGCAGTAACTCCATGAATAATCGATTATTTGCATGTGTAATTGATTAATTCATAAGGAAAATCGGTTTTAGAATAGACTGTAATCAATTAATTTGTAAGTTAATTGATTATTTCAGAACAGTTCAGTTAAAGAAGATGAAGTGTAATCAATTATCCCACCTATGTAATTGATTATCACAGTGAGAATTCAAGTTTCAAAGATTTTCAAAAACAATTTAATCGATTATTCCAGTGAAATGAAATTTTGTAAAAGATTTTTAAGCTTGTGTAATCAATTAAGTTATTGGCTTAATCGATTATTCCAGTGAAATGCATTTTCTGAAAAATTTTCTATGAAGAATAATCGATTATTTTTGTTATGTAATCGATTACAGAAGCACAACTTTCATTCCCAATAGCTTTTAAAGTCCATTTAATCGATTATTCTGTGCCTTAATCGATTATTACAGTGGAAATATCAGAATGAATAGTAATTATGTAGCACAATTTTGAATTTTCCAAGCACAAGTGATGATCAAGCAAGTGAAAAGCTATTTCACATAGATTAGCACATAGCAAGCATGCTTAGCAAATGTTAGACTCATCAAGGATACCTAGCATGTTTCTAAGAGTATAGAACCTATCTCTGGCCAATGGTTTGGTGAATATATCAGTCAATTGATTGTGTGTATCAATGAAGTCAATTTTGATGTTACCTTTTTGAATGTGATCTCTTAGGAAATGATGTCTAATCTCAATGTGTTTGGTCCTTGAGTGCATTATTGGACTTTTGGAAATGTTGATAGCACTTGTGTTGTCACACAACAGAGGTATTTCCTTTAATTCAACACCAAAATCTTGTAATTGTTGCTTTAGCCAAAGGTTTTGAGCACAACAACTTCCAGCAAAGATGTACTCAGCTTCAGCTGTTGATAAAGCAACACAAGATTGTTTCTTGCAATGCCATGAGATCAGTGAACTTCCAAGTAGATGACAAGTTCCACTAGTGCTTTTTCTATCCAACTTGCACCCTGTAAAGCCAGAATCAGAATAACCAACTAAATTAATTGATGCACCTTTAGGATACCAAAGACCAACATTTGGTGTTGACTTAAGATATTTGAGGATTCTTTTGACAGCAGTGAGGTGTGATTCTTTGAGATTTGCTTGATATCTTGCACACAAACACACACTCAGCATAATATCTGGTCTACTAGTTGTCAAGTATAACAAAGATCCAATCATTCCTCTAAACTTTGACTCATCAACCTTCTTCCCTTTTTCATCTGAATCAAGATAAGTTGATGTTGCCATTGGAGTTGCAACATCTTTGCTTTTCTCCATTTCAAACTTTTTGATCACTTCAAGGCAATACTTGGTTTGATTTATAAATGTTCCATTCTTCATTTGCTTCACTTGAAGTCCAAGAAAGAATGTTAATTCTCCCATCATTGAGATTTCAAATTCTTTCTGCATAGAGGTAGAAAATTCTTTGCACAATAGCTGACTAGTTGAACCAAAAATTATATCATCAACATACACTTGAACCAATAACATATCATTTCTTTGCCTTTTGATGAACAAGGTTTTATCAACATGTCCTCTTGTGAAAGATTGCTCAAGCATAAATTTGCTTAATCTTTCATACCAAGATCTTGGAGCTTGTTTTAAACCATAAAGAGCTTTCTTAAGTTTACAAACATTGATGTATGGCTGCACCCATAGCCATTAAGTTTTCCCAAATCTTCCTTGCATTGAAACTCAAACTTCAAGCTTTTCTCAAGAACAAAAACTGCAGCACTTTCACGTGGGAACCTTGGCTGTTTAGGAGTTTTTAATTTCAGCAATGGAAAGTGGAAGAAGGTAAGGGATGAAGGTGGATGGCACCATGGAAAAGATTTCCAATAAGCCTAGGAAGAATCGCCACAATAGCTTGAAGTCATTGATAAGAAACAAGAGGTTTTTGCAAAGGAACAAGAGAGAAACTCTCTACACAAATTTCAGAATTTGTAAAAATGACATCAAAAGTATTTGCATTCAGTTTTTGGGCAGCTTATATAGCCCACGAAATTATACTCAAATGCAAGGCAAATGATCATGCAAATGAAGCTTGAAATGTAAACTAAATGAAGCCTAAATGCAAGCTAATGAAACTCGAATTGCAAGCTTCATCCTAAGCGACTTCTTGGCTGAACCAACATGCCTAAAGGTGTAGTATTTTAGCTTCTAAGTGCAGCATTTTAAGCCTTAAGATGCAGCCAACAAGCTTACAAAGGTGCTACACAATTTACACACAAGTGCACTTACAAAGCTTTACACTAATGCACTTAAAGCCTTTTTATTACAACTAATTTTGCCACTAACAAATGCTGGAATTTATTGAATTAAATTCAACTTTAGAATACAAAATCCAGCCCTTGTTGTCCTTGAGTTGGTGTGCCTCTTCATGCTTGTCCAAGTTAGCTTGGATGTGGTCCTCAAGTGCTTGAGTCCTAGCTCTTGTCATTGGTCCTTTAAAGCTCACCAAAGGAAGTGCTTCAAGCTCTCCTTCTAGACCTTTGGCTTGTCTTGGACCTCCATCACACATGATTTGGATACTTGAAATCAGTAAAACTAGGACATTGCTCAACATATATTTCCTCTTCAATATATCCATTTAAGAAAGCACTTTTAACATCCATTTGAAAAATTTTAAACTTCATCAAACATGCATATGCAAGCAATAACCTAATGGCTTCTAATCTTGCAACTGGTGCATAGGTTTCCTCATAGTCAATGCCTTCCTCTTGGTTGTAACCTTTAGCAACCAATCTAGCTTTGTTTCTGACTATGATTCCACCCTCATCAAGTTTGTTTCTAAAAACCCATTTTGTGCCAATAGGTTTGAGAGAATGAGGTCTAGGGACAAGTTCCCAAATTTCATTTCTCTTGAATTGATTCAATTCATCATGCATGGCATGCATCCAATGTTCATCAATTAAGGCTTTATCAATATTCTTAGATTTTATTTGCGAAACAAAATCCATATTATAGCAGAGATTTCTTAATGATGATCTAGTAGAGACTCCCTTTGATACTTCACCAATTATGTTGTCAAGGGAGAGATCTCTAGTAGTTCTCCAATCTTTAGGCTCATGATCGGATGTTGATTGTTCTATTTTAGCAATTGGTTCTTCCTTTTCTTTATTCATTGAATCATTAAGTTGAATAAACTCTTCCAAAGGACCTGCATCAATATCACACTTCTTTTCCTCTTTAGAGGGATTAGATTCATCACAAATAACATGAACTGATTCTTCTATGCATAAAGTTCTTTTATTGAAAACTCTATATGCTTTACTTTGTAATGAATATCCAAGGAAAATGGCTTCATCAGCTTTAGCATCAAATTTTCCAAGTGATTCTTTGCCATTATTTAACACAAAACATTTGCAGCCAAATGTTCTTAAATGAGAAATGTTTGGTTTTCTACCTTTGTATAGTTCATAAGGAGTTTTCTTCAAAATAGGCCTTATTAATAATCTATTCAAAGTGTAGCAAACAGTACTAACAGCATCAGCCCAAAAAATGTTTAGGCAAATTTGTCTCATTAAGAAGAGTTCTTGCACCTTCTTCAAGGGATCTATTTTTCCTCTCCACAACACCATTTTGTTGAGATGTTCTTGGAGCTGAAAAATTGTGGTTAATCTCATTTTCTTCACAGAATTTTTCAAAATGTTCATTTTGGAATTCTCCACCATGATCACTTCTTATTGAGATAATTTTGCTTCCCTTTTCATTTTGAGTAAGTTTGGCCAGTTTTCTAAAAGCACTGAAAGCATCACTCTTGGATTTCGAAAACAAAGTCCATGTGAATCTAGAGTAATCATCAACAATAATAAGCCTATAGTAATTACCTCCTAAATTCATAGTTCTAGAAGGATCAAACAAATCTATGTGAAGTAATTCAAGGGGTCTTGAAGTAGAAACCACATTTTTACTTTGAAAAGAATTTTTTGTTTGTTTACCCTTTTGACAAGCATCACATAATTTGTTCTTTTCAAACTTGAGTTTGGGTAATCCAATGACTAAATCCTTTTTAATTAGCTTGTTCATATGATGCATGTTAATGTGACTTGCCCTCCTATGCCATAACCAGGATTCATCAATTTTACTAATTAAGCAAGAAGTGTTGTGAAGGTATGCATGATCTATGGAGAGTAAGTAGATATTACCTTTTCTTTTACCTATGTGAATCACCTCACCAGTTTGTCCATCACATATCATGCAACAATTGTCATTAAATGACACTTTGAACCCTTTATCACAAAGCTGACTTATGCTTAAGAGATTGTGCTTTAATCCTTCCACATAAAGAACATTTTTGATTTTGGTCTTAAAGTTGTCTCCTATGCTTCCTTCTCCAATTATTTTGCCTTTGTTGTTATCTCCATAGGTGACAAATCCTCCATCTTTAAGAGTCAAATTTTTTATCATTGATATGTCACCGGTCATATGTCTAGAGCATCCACTATCAAGATACCATAATGATGATTTTGCTCTTAGACATACCTGCAAAATTCAAATCAATTTTCAAAAGAAGGTACCCAATTAAGATTGGGTCCATAGGGGTTAGCTGCTTTCCTTTTTCTTGGCACCCAAATGCATTCTCCATTTGGCACATAGAATCTCCTAGCATAACACCTGTTAGATGTGTGACCTTTCTTCATACAATAGTTACAAGTAATAGTTCTTGATGCTCTTTCAAAATAAGTCATGTATGTGATTAAACCTTGGTTTTGAAACAACTTTTGTATATTTCTGTTTTTGAGGAACAAACTTGGTTCTTCCATTAGATTTTGATCCATGTTTGTAACCCAATCCAGAAGTATCTCCAGCATATTTTTGCACACTTAACATTTCAGCCAAGTTGCATTTTCCTTTGTAAAGTCTTCTCAAAAGATCAACCAAGTAATTATTTTCAGAAAGTACTATCATATGTTTTTCACCATGACTTTTCTTGAAATCATCAAACTCTTTTTGCAAATCATTGTATTTGTCAACACTAGATGAAGAAGAAGCACATACACATCCATTCAATTTGTAACTTGAAAAAAGTTTTTCATTTTCTTCTTCCAGTTTACAAATTTCAGCTTGTAATTCAGTAATTTTTGTGAAATGCCATCTAAGATCTCCTTTTAGCTTATTATTGGATTTAGCAAGCTTTTGGGTCTCTTCATGCATTTCTTGAAAACATCAATAGCTTGATCAAATTCAGAACTTACCTCAATTTCAGCAATTGATAAATCATCATCTTCATCAATTGTGGAAGTGAGACACACATTTGCTTCTTCATCTTCAATTGATGATTCAGAAGTTGTTGATTCATTATCTTCCTAAGCTATATAGGCTTTCTTGGGCTTTCCTTCTTTCTTCATCTTGTTTTCACCTTGTTGCTTTCTCAAAAAGATAGAACATTCAGATTTAATGTGCCCAGGTTTGCCATATTTAAAGCAAGTGAAGTTGTTGTCGTTTCTTTTGTTGTTGTTGTTGTTCTTTGTGAACTTCCTATTCTTGTTTCTTCTAAAGAATTTGCTAAACTTTTTGACAATTAAGTTCATGTTGTCTTCTTCATCTTCTTCACTTGAGTCTTCCACCTTTTCCACTTTTGAGGATGCAGCTCTCAAGGCTATGCTTTTATGTTTCTTTTCTGCATCTTCAGCATTGGTTAGTTGTGACATTTCAAGTTCATACTCAAGAAGCTTACCAAACAGTGCAGCCATGGACATTTTGGATAGATCCTTTGATTCTTTGATTGTTGTCACCTTTGGTTGCCATGGTCTTGTGAGACATTTTAAGATTTTGATATTCAACTCTTCAACATCAAATATCTTTCCAAGACCATGAAGATGATTTACTATGTGAGTCAATCTAATTTGAAGCTGAGATATGTTTTCTGTGGGATTCATCTTGTTACTTCATTTGTACCTTCATGAGTTATCTCCAACATCTCCCACATCTCCTTTGCACTTTTGCACCTAACTGTTCTAAAGAATTCATCAGAAGAAAGCGCAGAAGTAATCATATTCTTAGCTTTAAAATCATACTGAACAACTCTCTTTTCAGCATCTGTCATTTCATCCCATTCTTTGGGAATCATATCATTACCAACAATTTTTATAGGAATCACAGGACCTTTCTCTATTGCATTCCAAGCACCTGGGTCATTTGATTGAATAAATATTTTCATTCTATTTTTCCAAAAACTGAAGTGCTCTCCTTCAAACATTGGAGGACGATTGAGGGAGGCACCCTCCTTGAAGGTAATTTTTGTGGTATTCATTTTCTTTTAAAGAAAGATAGTGATCTTGAATAACACTCAAGAACCTGCTCTGATACCAATTGAAAACAATAGGAATACCCACAATAACCAAGATGGGGGTGAATTGGTTAAAACTTTGTCTTTTAAAATTTCTTTATAAAATCAGAGTTAGGATCTTAATCACTTTTAAAACCAAGAATGCTTTTAATCAATCAATTCACTTAGCTCAAGAAATCAATAGCTCAAAATAGAACTTGTTGAGTAATGATAAGAATACCAAGAACAAATAAATAAGATAACTATAGAGATTTAAGAATAGAAAATCAACACAAGAATTTATACTGGTTCACTTCTCAAGAGAAGCTACATCCAGTTTCTTCTAATCAACACTAGATTAGAGTTCCACTATTATAAATCTCAGTTCTTACAAGCTTTATTACAAACACTCTTTATCAACTCTAGATAAAGAAAAGAAATCTAAAACCCTATTAGACTTCCAAAGAACAAGAATCACAAAAATTGCAAAACAAATTTACACCCAAAGAGAATAGAGAGAAACAACCTGATGATCCAATGAATATGAATGCATGTGGTTTGCCAATCAGAGTTGAATGAAAAAATGAATTTCAGAACATGCTCTCCTATTCTTCTTTGAAATCTCTTGCCCAAGAAATCATTCAATACCCATGAAGATTAAGGAGTGGGACAAGAAGTTAGTTAACCTAGAAAATCACTTTATAACTTTGTGAAGGCTTGTGTGTATTCAGAAAATTCGAAGTATTCAAGTTAAAACATAAGCCAGGCCTCACTTTTATTTATAAAAGACTTTTCCAACTAACTGTAATCGATTAAACGCGCCAAATAATCGATTAAAAAGCCTTGTGTAATCAATTAAATTGTCACTTAATCGATTAAAGTGTTCATAGGATTTATGGGTTTGAACAACGAGCAAAATAATCGATTAAAACGATCTGTAATCGATTAAAGCAGTGATACATGTATTTCTGAAAAGCCTTGTGTAATCGATTACAAGAAATGGTAATTGATTAAATCAGTGTAACAAGGCTTTCTAAGAATTTTATGTAATCGATTACAAGAAATGGTAATCAATTAAAGCAGTGAAACATGATTTTCTTTTGACACTATGTAATCGATTACAAGCATTGGTAATTGATTAAATTGTTCTTCAACGCTTTTCCATATTTAAAAACAAAGCAAATAATCGATTAAACCATTTTTCCAAAAACATTGCCTATTGAGTTCTTTTTCAAAAATTGCTTTAATTCTTTGATGAAAACATTTAAGCATATAAATGATTAAGTGCATGCAATGCAAGGATCAACAGATTGGCCTCTTCATACACTTCATTTGAATTACATTCTTCCAAGGCATGTGAAAAGCTCAAAACAATCTTCCAAGTCCTAAGCTTCAAACTTCAAGATGCTCCCCCCTATATCCAACATGCTTTAATTGATTATTGGCAAACAATAATCGGTTACCAGCTTGTGTTCATGAAGAACACTTTAATTTATTACAAGAAAAGCGCAATCGATTACATAACACAATTTGCTAAACATGCATGACTGCCTTAATCGATTACCACTCAACTGTAATCGATTACCTAGGCTTATTTTAAAAATTGATCATGACTGCCTAAATCGATTACCGCTAAACTATAATTGATTACATATGCTTACTTCATAATTGAGACTGACTGCTTTAATCAATTACATCACGGTTTAATCGATTACTTTGTTCATAAAAGCTTTCCGATTTCTCTCAATAACATTTTAATCGATTACTCTTAATGTTAATCAATTACATTGTGTAAAATAATCGATTACACTTACGTATTAATCGATTACATGTTGTTAAATGTATTTTCTATTTAAAGCCTTTGGGTCTGTACATTTGACATATGCTTGAGAAATTGATTTTACAAATCACTCATAACTCCCAAAGCTTTCTTAGTCCAAGAAAAGAATTTTTCTGTTTTTCATACATCTTGTTCTAAACTTCATATTACATGCATCATTCTTCATGATGTTTTAGACGATACTCTTTAAGAAAGTTCAAAGAAAGTTGCTTACTGCAAAGCATTCATTCATACTTGGTTTGATTGGTAAAATACATCTCATTCATGTGCTGGGGATCATAAGGTGATATCTTTCTTGAACTTCTAACTGTGTTTTGATTTGTTACTTGTAAGTCTTGTAATTTTGGTTGTTTGGAAACTATTACAAAGGGTTCTTAAAGCTTGTTCTAGAGTGGTTTAGGGTTCTCTATGTCTTAGATCACTAAGAATCTAATAGGGTTTTAGATTTTTGTTCTTTGCTTAGGTTTGGTAAAGGGTGATTGCTGTAAAGCTTGTAAGAACTAGAATTTGTGAATAGTTGAACTCTAATATAGTTTGATTAGAAAAACTGGATGTAGCTTCTCTTTGAGAGGTGAGCCAGTATATGTTCTTGTGTTGATCTCTATTCCTTTATCTCTTCTTGCTATCTTGATCTCTTGACTACTATGATTTCTTTCTTACTCAACAAGTGCAGGTTTTTTTCATTGGTTTCTTGGTCTGAGTGGTTTGATTGAATTAAAGCATCATTGGTTTTAAGAGTGATAAAGATCCTTTAACTCTGATTTTCTAAAGTTTTTAAAGGTCAAGTTTATACCAATTCACCTCCCTTCTTGATATTTGAGTGTATTCATATTGTTTTCATCTAGCACTTTTGAGAGTGATGTTACACCCCCTAAAACTTCACCTCCACGTCCTTCCATCCCTCTTCAGAACAAAAAGCGTTCACCTCTATCCCCTATTAATCTCTCCAAGTTCAAGTCCAAGTTCAAGCCTTTAGTCTTCACTTGGAAAGCTACATGGAGACCATGTAAGAAGTCCTCAACAGAGGAAGTTGCACGAAGGAGATTTCCTATTTCCTTCTTCAACAAGAACAAGCAAAAATATTGCAAGAAGAGTGAGATC
The DNA here is from genome assembly GCA_013407115.1 of Glycine latifolia. Taxonomy (NCBI): domain Eukaryota; kingdom Viridiplantae; phylum Streptophyta; class Magnoliopsida; order Fabales; family Fabaceae; genus Glycine; species Glycine latifolia. The sequence goes on from QARZ01000569.1 coordinate 123,642, forward strand.
ATAAAACAATCACAACAAAAATATGTGAACCCAACTTCTTTGACAAGGTATGATTATTGTTAGACTATTGGCAAGCGTACCAATGTTGTTGCAAGTTACAAATTTTATAAAAGACATCGTCTCCACAGGGACTTGAGTTACTCAGTTTCTCCAGATAAAAGTAAACAATTCAATAGTTATGTTCAATAAATTTAATCGAAATTTCATGGTTTAACGGAATAACGAAAATAATGAAATTAGTGCGTCAAAAATACAAAAAATTAAGAAAACAAGTATAATGAATTTAATTAACTCAAAAGAAACGTAGAATTGGATTTCAATCATTCATACCTTTTGAATCATTTTCTAACATCACTGATGCACAGGTTAAATCACCCTAAATTGATCCCTCACATTCGAGAATCCTAAGAATATTTACCGAATATCAATTTCTCGCACATGAAATAAATATCCCAGCATTACAATACTAATCCCGTGCTATTTGCAACCAAAACATTGTGCTCTATTCCTAGCAACGTAAATAAAAATTAAATTCATTCAATTCAAATTCTAAGAGTGTATTCCAGTCAAACTCATAATCCAATTTCATGAAACTAGTGATCAAATAAAATCAAGCATTACAAACAGAATGAAATCACCAGTAATTGTAATGCCTCGTTTTTACTCTCTCGTGTTTGGTTGATTTTAGGTAAAATTCCGTGTCCATTTTGTTTTAAAATTAGATTAGTATAAATTTTTTCACGAAAATTCTTTTCGCTTTGCTTGCTAATTTTATGATTCGTAAGTAACGTAAATGATTATCCTCATCACGATTCATTTATAACGAGAAGTATAGTTAAATATAACAGTCCGTGTACAGTCATCCAAAATAAAATTACAGACTACTAACACCATAGTCCCATACGAATTACATAGCTCCAAAAACAGCAACTTCAAACGATATCGTCCATACATCAAGTCAAAACACAGCATACAATTCATCCAAGCTTCTTCATATCTCAGCTTTCACTGTTCTTCTGCTCGCCCAATTATATTGGGGTCATCACAGGTGTCAAACCACAGACACAACTCGGGTAAGTATTTTAATAAACAGAATTAGATAATTGACAGAAACAGATAAATAATCAAACCAAATAATTATAAGACCAATTAGTAAAACCAGATAAATAATCAAAACTAAATATTAATTATGAGACAGATGTCTGATGAATGATGCATGCTTTCTTTATTATCATGATGCATGACTGAGATCTCAGTTTCATAAAATCAATATCAGTGGCCACAGTCAAGATAGCCTCACCCACTCTGGTGGCACAAATAAACTTATCCAACCAGTCGGGGTAGCCCAGGGGCGCGTAGGATAGTCACCTCCACCCATGTGATCATCATGGTGGTGTGGTCCTCCCTGTCTCAACTACCCCCAAGTTCATAACACCTTTGAACGCGTGGACTCAGTTTAGCTATCTGACTACAACAACAACAGCAACAACACGGACTAGCCCCCCGCCAGGCATATGCATATGAAATGCATGAATGATTCATCTTATCAATTCTTTAAACATCTTTACAACTTATGGCATATGCTTTTTAAAACAATACGTAAAGCTTCTTTCAAACATCACAGAAAGCTTTACTCCACAGTCCAAGCATACAGCCATATCTCAACAAAACTCTTGGAATCCATAAATAATCACAACATTTTTAACAACACAAGGATTCCAATACCTCATTCATCTTTGTTTCTTTAGAACATTTCATCAAACATATGATGGCTTTCACAGAAACACTCAGCAACACATTCATAATTTTTATTAAAGCAACCAACCATGCAAATCTAATTCAAATTCCACAACAAGGATTCAAGCCAACAACATTTAAACATATTTCATTCATTGTGACCAATTGTCAAACACATGGTAAGCAATCTTTGTTTTAGAGAATACTTTAAAAGAAAGCTACTTAAACCTTAATCTTTATAAAGTTCAACATCAAGTGATTATCATACAGCTACTTCAATTTATACAACTTCATCAATACGATATAGCGATTTATTTAAATACAGCAATCCCAATCACACATACAGCAACTAATTACGTTACAGCAACTAAATAAAATACGTTACAGCAATTATATAAAATACAATACAGCAATACAGCTATCAAATAAAATATACATCATCCAAATAAAATATACAGTAACATAAATGAATTAAACAACAACATACAACCATATTAAATTACAGTAATATACCATACAGCAATATAACTACATACAGCATACAGTAAAATAAAATAAATTAACATACAGCAACCATTAAGTTTCAGAATTAATTTTACAGCAACATGATTATCATACAGCAATCATTAATTAATATACAGCAGCCTTTACAATTGTTCCAGCATCAAATAAAAGGGTACAGCAAAGTAATTCATGGCCTCAAAGTAAGATTAATTATTTTGGGACAGCCACTTAATTAAGTAAAATTAATTATTTCATTTAGAATTTTAATCAAACACTTGATATGCCAAGCTTAAAATTTCATAAATTAAAGATCAACATAGCTTTTAAATTTAATTAAGAGGGTGTTAAACTAACCTATCAATCATCTAATCCATGTTTATTAAATTACTTCCCTTACCTTTCCTTCCTTAAGCATTTGGACAGCCCTTCCTCCTTTGAATTGAATGGCTTTGCTCCTAGAATCCTTTGATCTTCACGTGAGGTATTAAAAGTGGAAGGTTTTAGTTTTATTCTTGGTAAAGGGTGGAGTAGAAAATAGAATGGAAGACTTGTTTTGGAGTGAATTTGCACGACCAAGCTCTCTTAGAGCTGCCCCATTTTCGGTCATTCACCCCTTTTTATAGGGCTACCCATGCTTTATTTTTTATTTCAAATATCCAAGGGTTATTATTACTAACTTTCCATGTGGATAGTTTGTCATTGGCTACTTATTTTTAGCCATCCAAGTGTCTAAATTCTACAAGATTCTACACCTCCTTTGCCTCTTCTTCAAGTGCACGTATACTCCTTCATTAGCCAAGATAATTCACGGTTCCTACTTGTTTTGTGAAGGCAAATATCTTCTAAGCTATTATGTCTTACTTTCCACTTGTTTTCCTTCCATTAGCTATTGAATTCTTAGCTTCCAAGTGTCCTAATTCATGAATTTTCTACATTTCTCCCTTGCCTTCTAGCTTTGCACGTGGACAAGCTTGCTTAAGGTGCATCTACTTTGATTTTTCTAGGCAAATCCGTAAGATAGCTTGGCCTTGGTAGATTTTTGTTGCTTTTCTTTATTCAAAACATGTTTTCGTAAAATATTGATTTTGGGTTCATTAACCGTTGGATTTTCTTGAAATTTTAAGGGTATACTCCTATCTCATATATCTAATATTTTGACCGTTGGATCTTTGATATAATGCTTAGAATTTCCCACGTATTCTTCTTACGGAAATAAGATAAAAATCTACTTAAATTAATTTTACACCATACAAGTAGACCAATGGCAAATTTTTCAAGCCTCTTAAACATCCATGTGTTCATTCTTGCAGTTTCTTAAAGTTTTTCTCCATTAATCTTGTATCATAAGGTCAAGGCTTAATTTACAAATCCAAATTTGTCCAATTTTTTCCTTTATTACATATAATAGCTAAAAATTAAATTCTAATTTCTTATTGGTCCATCTTGCCTTGAATTACTACATTAACTTATTTAGGAAACCTATTTTTTTCCATAATTAAAAGAAAATCCTATATTTAGGTTCCCACAAATTTCTGAAGTCTTCTTGATCATTTTTACCTAAAGGGCATTTTAGTAATTTACCATCCTCAGGACGTGATGGTAATTATCCAATTTGTTTAAGGATATTTATGGAATTTCCTCCCTAAAATATCTCACCAAAATATCTAGGGGTATATTGGTCATTTCTAAAAATGTCCTGGGGCAAAATTGTCATTTTTACCTTAGGGACATAACCGTCATTTCTGAAATTGTTCAGGGGCATAATCGTCATTTGCCCTATATCTTTTGTACTGCCCCTAATTAATATTTCACCCCAGCAATTGACTGTTCTTCAAAATTTTGGGGTGTTACAGTAATGAGTAGAAATGATTCATATATATATAAAATATCAAAAGAGATACATAATGGTATGAACATTACATCCAATCCTTTGGAGAAACTAGTTGATCATTGTGTAGAGCACAAGATTAATAGAAGAAATGATGAAGAATGCAATCCACAACCACTTCTCTATAGCTCCGGGTCCACTTTTCTCTCTTCTTTCTCCTTATTTGTGTCTCTTCCTCTGGTTTCTACGTCTTCGTTCTTGATTCTCCCATTTGCATGGCTTTTAAATGAAACAGTGCAAGAGGGGCCAGAGCTACTCACCTAGGCGAGTTGGTTACTTCAGGCTAAAGTAATGTCACTTGTCTAGGCGAGTTGGTTCCTTCAAGATGAAGTAATCTCACTAGCATAGGCGAGTTGATTGCTAGCCTGGGTGAGTGGCACTCTGAAATTCTTCAAAAATGATCATTTTGCCCTTTATCTTTGCTTGATTTATGGATCCAACAATAATCATCAAAACATAAGAAATTCATGGAAGAATATTCCATATTTTAATTAGATTGCAAAACTATTGATTTTGTTAGCAACAAATCATTAAATGGTCCAAAAAAATGTGGCTACCACTATATTTTTAATTTCTAAAAAACAATTAACAATATATCATATGGAGATTGGTCGGATCTGCATGGTTTTGAAGGGTACAATAATTTATCTTTCACAATGGTTTATAAAAAGTTCATATTTTTATACAAAATAAAAAAATGAAGAAAAATCCTTAGATCAACAAGGTGTGCAACTATACAACAAGTATAAACAGAGACTTGTAGCTTTTGAGGTGTAGTTGCTTTAACTTTGCATTTTCACAATCACAAGCCACAACTTTGTCGGCATTGATTATGGATTTAATATGCTTTAATTGCTTTTAACGTGGGTTGTTATAACTTTATTCTCTTTTAATCCTCTTAATTTTTTTAATTAGCTTGTTTTTTCAAAAAATAATAAATAATCATATGGTACAAACTTTGTATGGATCCAGTTATTTTAAGCGAATAATCATTAATTTTATGAGATCGTATGTAATGTAATATTGTAATGAAAAAATATTTTATAAAATTAATATTTTTTTCAAGAGTCAAATCAGTTAAAGTCATGTTTATAAAAATTAAAGATACACATTCCATCTTATATGGTTAATTTTTTAAAACTGATAAAAAAATATTGTTAATTTTTATACCGTCCTATATTGTAATTGGTGCATGTGGACTCTCCTATGTCCAAATACATTTAATTTTGTAGTAGCATTGATCAGCAAAAACTCTTTGTATAGTTGTGCCATCTGGCTGTGTACTACCTACTTCCTTTCTTTTTTATAAGGTACCTTCTTCCTTATCTTCTTATCATGGTATTACATAGAGAATTTTCATTTATATTCTTTTTTAAATAAGAGAAAAAAATAAAAAAAGCCAGAAGAGACCCTAAGCATTTCGAAGCAAAGGCAATATCTGCCTATTTTTTCAATGAGAGAAGAGTTATTACATGTTGATTTTATATTTCTTTGTTATATATGCAAAAATTATTTTTCAAATGCTTTATTAATGATTCCCAGTCATTAGTCCTTATTTTCCCTCATTGTATCATACTTAATATACTTGTTAATAGTTGACTTAGGAATTCCAGTTCAACATCTTGTATTTTCTTAGTTGAAGATCTTTTGTAAGTTCTTTGAATTTGGACCGATGAGAAATACCATAAACAATCTTGATATATTTTTTACTTAAATTGTAAATTATGTTACATAACTTGTAGTAATCAGTCCACTATTGCACTAATTTTGCAATGACTTCAATCATGTTTTTGTGATAATTTGCAGGCTATTTATTTGATAATAATTTGAATATATATATATATATATATATATCAATACCATTATTATACAAACTGTCTGGGCTAGTTTTGATTTTGAGTTGTAGGTTGGTTCATTGTAAAAATAGACAAAATATTAAAAAAAATGACAAAAAATAAATATCGGGTGGTCTAAAACCGAAGTCGAATGTACTATACCACATCGGTTTTGGGATAAACCAATGTGGTATAACACATTCAACATCAATTTTGTCAAAAATCGATGTTGTTTACGACTTTCAACATTGGTTTTTTAGAACAAATTTAGAAAATACTTTGGAATACACAATTTTGGCCATATTTCTACATCAGTTTCAGGAAAAATTGATCTAGATAATGATTTTCATCATCGATTTTAAAATTGATGTTGAAAAATGCCTACTTTCAATAAAGGTAGTTTCAGCATCAGTTCTAAATTGATGTTGATACTCCTCTAGAACCGATGTTAAAGCCCTTTTTTGTGGTAGTAGTGCTAACTGGCACCAAAAGAACAAGATAGGCAATGATCAGAAATTGAATGCACCAGATCCCACAATGATTTGATCATCCTTCTCCTATACAAAGCACATCAAAGCCTCACTCAAGATTGTAATGACCCACCACGTCGCTACTGTATCACTAACTTAATTACTCTAATAACAAATTTCTTTCACAAATGAATATTCATCACCATGAAGCAAATACGTAGATAAAAGTGCATTTAAACATCGCAATTGATTCACATGTAACAACATAATCTAGTTGTGTTTACAAGTGTCCACATCTGAAATGTACAAGTTTTTCAAAAGAAAACAAGAGACTAATCTACGGAAGAGTTGACTAACTAAACACAACTCTTTTCCAAATTTTGATCCATCGTCATCACGACAGCTCGACGACTCCAATCAAAAAGAGATCTTCCTCCAAGTCACCTAATGTTGTCCGTCTGCTCACACGAACGAAGGTTCACGATCATCACAGGTACCAATCCACATGGTACAAACAAAGCAAAGGTGAGTTTATCATGTAAAAATAACAAGTAATAGATAACAGTAGTTAGAGAAGGCAATCCAAAAATCACAATATCACCACAACACCCAATCCTTTCATCACCCAACAATAACAAGGACAGTCATCCATACACATTCCACAGTCAACCTATAATGCTTAGAATGATGCATGCTCCTGACTCATCTCTCAGCATGCAATGTGGTACCATCCCAAAAATAGTCCAACACAGGAAGATGATGCAGTAGGATGTCAGGGTCACTCTGTCGTGCACAAGCCGCTCCCCCCCATTAGTGATCAGCCATGGCTCTTAGTAAAGGAGTTCCAAACAGTTGTGCCCCCCAGTACCTTCGTACTCTGCAACCAATCATCTTATTTCCGTAAAACAAATGAAGTATGTCACATGGGCATTATCAATGCATGACCCAGGTAGGAACAAATCCTTCCTTACAAGGGTAACCAACCGATCGTTGCACCACCCGGTATATGCATAGCACACAACCACAACATCATCAATATTATCACCTCATATACCAACCTTCACTATTCTAACATTATCATATACAATCATTACTTACACATCAATCATAAACTAGTGAGCCGAGATGGTTCACTAACCAGGTAGCACTAGCCCAGCAGCTTTAAAGAAAGAAACGATCTCAACAGCTCTAAAGAGAAGAAACAAGCCCAGGAAAGGAACCCGGTTGCTCTAAAGAAGGGGAAACGAGCTCAACAGCTCTAAAGATAAGAAATGAGCTTGGAAAGGGAACGTGGTAACTCTAAAGAAGGGGAAATGAGCTCAACATCTCTAAAGAGAAGGAACTAGCCCGGGAAGGGAACCCGGTAGCCTTCGCCTCCACAAACACACTGTTAAAAAGGTATTTTGGGAGTTCACAACAATAGACATCAACTTCACGGATAGAGGATTCTTACAACATCAATATCTTCACACAAAAACACCATGCAGTTATCTTTATAGTTGGACTCCCTGGCCCCCAACTATGGTATCTAAAACTGATTATCAACATAATAAACTCCTTTTACCTAACCAGGAGTCCTTCTATTACAGACTAGTGATGTTATAACACTATCCTTTGAAGCATGAGCTTGTTCGACACATCGCTCTCAAGGAAGCCCAGAAAGAAAGGTTGGGCCTCTATTCTCGTTCGAACTTCAAGAAGGGTTTTCGAAGACTTCTGCTTTGGTCACAAGGTTCCTCTTGGCGTAGGGGTTTTGTGACATGTTGCGGTGGTCCTTGGTGGTTCAGAGTGGTTGATGGGAATGGTTTTAGGGTGTGGAAAGTTAGAGAGAAAAGGGAGAGAAAAGCGCAAAAGAAGAAAGAACACGCTTCTGCAATGCCACTCTGATACTTATATATAGATAACTTGACAAGCTCACTTAGCGTGTACGCACAACAACCACAGACCAAACACATTTGACTTAACCTAACATTCACCAAACACTCATACCAAGACAAAAGCCTAACAAAACAGAAAATTATGAAATAAATTAAACAATCAAGCAACATAACACACATCAAACATGTATATCAGAAACTCAAAATTTCAGGGTGTTACAACTCTCCCACCCTTTTTGAAATTTCGTCCCTGAAATTACCTAATACAATAAAGCCGGGTAGGTTTCTCGCATCTGACTCTCTACCTCCCAAGTCACATCCTCTCCTGATGGACCTCCCCAGATCACCTTGACCAAAAGAATTTCTTTCCCTCTTAAATGATTTGTTCGTCGATCCTCAATCCTCAAAGGCAATGTTTCATATGTCAAGTTTTCCTTTACTTGAATGTCATCTAACCGAGTCACATGAGAGGGATCATTGACATATTTACGGAGTTGGGACACATGGAATACATTATCAAGATTAGAAAGGGATGGAGGTAATGCAATTTGATATGCTACAGGGCTGACTCTTTTGAGAATTTGGAAGGGACCAATAAACCTGGGTGTGAGTTTTCGGGATTTCAATGCTCTGCCAATCCTGGTCCCCAGGGTAACCCTCAAGAATATATGATCACCAACCTCAAATTCTAGGTCTTTCCTCCTTTTGTCATGATAACTCTTCTACCTACTTTGAGTAGTCCTCATCCTATCCCGGATCAACTTGACCTTCTCGGTGGTTTGTTGCACCACTTCGAGTCCTAAAACAAGGGTGTTTTACACCTCCTACCATACAGAGCTTCGTAGGGAGCCATGCCAATGGTAGAATGAAAACTATTGTTATAGGTAAACTCTATCAACAGTAGGAAACTATCCCAACTACTCTTCTGCTCTAAAACACATGCCCTCAAAAGGTCCTCTAGAGATTGAATGGTCCAGTCGGTCTGACCATCAGTTTGAGGGTGATAGGTCGGGCTTAGCCTAAGCTGGGTTCCCAAAGCTTTGTTCAAACTTTCCCAAAATCTAGAAGTGAATCTAGGATCCCGATCAGATACTATGCTAGATGGCACACCATGCAATCCGATAATCTCACTAATATACAGGGAGGTTAACTTTTCTAAGGAGAACTGGATATTAATGGGGATAAAGAGGTTAACTTTTGTCAACCTGTCAACAATAACCCAAATAGAATCTAACCCCTTCTAGGTCCTAGGCAATCTTACAACAAAATCCATTGAGATACTATCCCACTTCCACTGGGGTATCTCCAAGGGTTGCAACTTACCCGATGGTCTCTGATGATCTATCTTAGCCTTCTGACAGACTAAGCATGTGTACAGAAACTCACTAACCTCCTTCTTCATGTTTGGCCACCAACACATAGCCTTGAGATCTTGATACATCTTGGTGGCACCGGGGTGAATACTTAAACTACTCCTATGCCCTTCCTCTAAGATCACTTTCCTAAGCTCCGATACATTGGGAACACAGATTCTATCTTGAAGCCTCAAGACTCCATCTGATCCCATGTGGAAACTATTATCTCTTCCTGATGCTATAGCTTCTAACTGGGTTTTTCAGAAAAGGATCAGACTTCTGGCCCTCTCTGATCTCTCCTAGCAATCCGCTAGTAATCCTCAAAGCTCCTAATCTAAGGCTGTTAGGGGTAAGCTCACACACCAGGCTAAGGTCTCTAAACTATTTCAAAAGGTCCAACTCCTTAACATCAAATCGGACACTAATAAGCGTTTGTCGTGTGGCTTCAAAACAATTTAACTAAGGTAATTCTGCAGCACAGGGTTAACCTAGGTCGACTCAGAGACACGATCAATATGGTTCTAGCTTCAAATCATTGGTAATAATAAGGGGGGATTTTGTCAAACAGTTGGTATGCGCAAAGTAAAACATGCAAGAACACAAACTAAAATTAAAGAACAATGCAGAAATTAACAAGATTATCAAAGAGTAAAGTAAAACAGATTAGAAAGCATCAATCCAATTCACCAACCCAAGCTATTCGAATCATCATCATTCTCATAAGTTGATTCTATCATGAACATTCATTCAATCTCAATAGAAGCAGTTCAATCGATTCTACTCCTAAATTAATTGAAACCACAAACCCTAATTGAAATATCATCCAATTAATCTGTGATTTATATTCGAAATTAGGCAATGAATCCATAACCTAATCCGCTTTCAATTCTAAACGCATTCATAATCATGAAAACAGAATAGCAATTGAAGAAGAAAGTGAACATTCACACAGAATTCGAAATACTAAACCAGAACTCAAATTCTCCTCTTGCTTGGATTGGATCCTTGGATTGAGTGATTATTTAGCCTTCCATGATGATCACCAAGGGAAGCCCCATGAATTAAGTGCAGAAAAATGGAAGAATAGCAAAATGAAAATGAAGAAGATGAAGAACAAATGAGAGAAAATGAAGAACAAGCTTTTGATTCTAAAAACTAAAGAAAAGAAATAATAAACTTGTTTGTGCAAAATGTAAAGTGTTGTTCAAGTTTCACTAAAGTCACTAATATGTAGTGACAAGGTCTAGAGTTTAAAATGGGCCATAAACAAACCCAACAATTCTAGGTATTTGCTATTTATAACCATAAAATCAAATTCGCAGCCCAAAATTGCAAGTGCAGAGGTTCTGATTTCAAAGCTTAAAATGACCCTCCAAATGACAGAATTGGCCTCGGGCTATTTCTAGCAAACTTGTAGATCTTTTTGTTATCTTTCCAGGGACTCCTAGAACGCTCCATTCGGAGTTCTGTAGAGCTCTGTAGGTCCTGTACAAGCTAGATACGTCAAGTGAACTTAAAATCCGAAAATACGCAACAATTAGCAATTAAGCCCACTAACTTGCCTAAGACAAAAACTGAATTAGAATGGGAAAATAAAAGTCCAAGAGAAGTCAAATAAGCTAAGAATGATAGAAAAATATTTAACTAAAGGCACTCCATCAGACACATGCAAGGACTTCCTACTCAAAGCATCAGCCACTACGTTGGCTTTGCCGGGATGATAGCTAAGCTCAAAATCATAATCCTTAAGAAACTCTAACCATCTCCTCTGCCGCATGTTTAACTCTTTATGTCTAAACAGATACTTTAGGCTCTTATGATCACTAAACACTTCAAACTTGGAGCCAAAAAGGTAATGCCTCCATATCTTAAGAGCAAACACTACAGCAGCTAACTCCAAATCATGGGTAGGATAATTCCTTTCATGCGCCTTAAGTTGTGTAGAAGCATAGGCCACTACTTGGCTATTCTGCATCAACCCTCCTCCTAAACCTATCTTTGATGCATCACAAAACACCTCAAAGGGCTCTCTTAGGTTAGGCAAAATTAACATAGGCACGGTTGTTACCTTTTCCTTAAGGGTTTGGAAACTATGCTCACACTAGGCATCCCACACAAAAACTTGACCCTTACGAGTCAGCTTGGTCAAAGGTAAAGCAATCTTGGAGAAACCTTCTATGAATCTCCGGTAATATCCTGCTAAGCCTAGAAAACTCTTAATCTTGAACACAGACTTGGGGCTATTCCACTCAAGAACAGCTTCTACCTTAGAAAGATCTACAACTATACCTCCTTGGGATATCACATGTCCTAGGAAACTCACTTTCTCCAACCAAAACTCACACTTGGACAACTTAGCGTAAAGTTGTCGATCCTTAAGGGTTTGTAGCACAATCCTCAAGTGCTCCTCATGCTCCTCTCTAGTCTTAGAATACACCAAAATATCATCTATGAAAACTACCACAATGCTATCAAGATAGGGGTGAAAAATCCTCTTCATATAATCCATAAACACATCAGGAGCATTAGTCACACCAAAGGGCATAACCAAATAATCATAATGACCATAGTGGGTCCTAAAAGCAGTCTTTGGATTAACCTCAGACTTCACACGGATCTGATGGTAACCCGACCTAAGGTCTACCTTACTAAACACACAAGCGCCTACCAGCTGATCGATAAGATCATCTATTCTAGGCAAATGATACTTATTCTTAATCGTCACCTTATTCAGCTGGCAGTAATCTACACATAACCTCATGGTTCCATCCTTCTTCTTCACTAACAACACTAGTGCTCCCCATAGAGACACATTAGGCCCCACAAATTGATTATCCAACAGTTCTTCTAATTGCTTCTTAAGCTCAGCTAACTCTATAGGAGACATCCTATAAGGGGCTATAGATATGGGTCCAGCACCAGGCACACAATCTATAGAAAACTCTATATCTCTCTCAGGTGGTATACCAGATACATCCTCAGGAAACACTCCTGGAAACTCTCTAACAACGGGGAGGTTATCTAGAGAAACCTTGGTCTCTACTTCCAGGTTTGACAAGACCATGTACGCTTGAGCACTTTCTTTCTAAGATGGCATAACCGGGTTGGTAGAGATAAACATCCCACTATTTCTCACATCCGAATTGCTAAACACAATAGTTTTATCAAAACAATTCAACAAAACCTGGTTGGAAGATAACCAGTCCATTCCCAAAATAACGTCAATCTGGCTAAGAGGCAAACAAATCAGATCAACATAGAATTTTCTATCCAAAATTTCTACAAGTCTCAAACACACCTTGGAAGTTAAAATAGACCCACTAGTCAGGGTCTCAACCACAAGCTCATCATTCATAGAAGACACATAAAGTTTAAGTTTCTTTACACAAACCCGGGATATAAACGAATGGGTTGCACCGGAGTCGAAAAGCACGAGTAAGGGAATCTCACTTATGAAACATTTAGCTTGGATTAGATCTTTGGATTTTGAAGCTTCAGCACCACTAAGAGTAAAGACTCTCCCTGTAGCTTTTGGGTGTCTGGGTTGGTTATGCAGGCCTCCACCATTCTGCTCTCTCTTGGGATATGGGCAGTCTCTTTTGAAGTGACCCTTCTGCTTACAATTGTAACAAAACAGGTTTCCCTGCATACAGTTAGTAGAGATATGCCCGGGCTTACCACACTTGAAACAAGTGATCCGAGTTGGAAAGGTAGTGGGTCTGCTACCATTACCACCAAGAAATCCCAAAGCAGCAGCTCTTTGATTGTGAGGACGCTGATCATATGGCTTAGGAGGGATGGTGTAAGGTTTTCTATGCTTTGGCAGCCCGGTCTTCTTGTCCTTCATTTGGCCTGTATTCCGATAATAGGCTGCTTTGTCTCGAGAATCCTCATCCCATATCCTGCACATGTTGACCAACTGTGGAAACTGGCGGACGCCTTGATAGTTCACAACTTGCTTCACCTCAAGTCACAAGCCATTCAGGAACTTCACACACTTGGAACTTTCACCATCTCTTCCTTGGTAGTGAGGGAAGTACCTTACCAACTCTTCAAACTTAGCCGCATACTCAGCTACCGTCATGTTTCCTTGCTTGAGTTCCAGGAATTCCATCTCCTTCTTGGTCCTAACATCTTTAGGAAAATACTTCTCCAAAAATGCCCTCTTAAAGGTTTCCCAAGTGACCACCTGGCCTTCGGCCTCCATGCATTGGCGAGTGTTATCCCACCAATACTCAGCTTCTTCTACTAGAGTGTAGGTGCTAAAAGTAACCTTCCGCTCTTCTAGACATGCCATAACCTGGAAAATCTTCTCAATCTCCCGTATCCAGTTCTGGGCACCATCTGGGTCGTACCCTTCACGAAAAGAAGAAGGATTGTTGCACTGAAAGCGATCTAGCCCTTGATATTCCACAACTCCTGCAGCTTCTCCTCTATTCTGGTTCCCCAAAGCCTGACCTAAGGCTTGGAGGGCATCAACTATAGCACGACCATTCCTACCAGGCATCACTTCCTGTGCATAGCAAGAAGTGAAAACCAGGAAGGAATACACACAAACAAACACAAAACAATCCTACACCGTCTCTTCACTCTTTGTATTCCTGAATGCTTGCCATAATGTCCCTTTGCATTATCACGAATTATATAGATGGCCAGTCTGATAACTCATAATAAGGCATTGAAATTTATGGTATAGCAGACATAAGAAATACAAACATACTATGACTACACTAATAACAACACTATACGCAAGTTTCAAACACAAATAGTCCAAGTCAGTGCAAACAATTCATCACTTCAACACTCAAACATTCAACAAACAACCTAACAAGCACGGAGAAACATAGCAGACTCATAACTCACTGGCCGAAAGGTTTGACATGCTCTGATACCACCTATTGTAATGACCCGCCTTGTCGCTACTGTATCACTAACTCTTAATTACTCTGATAACAGATTTTAATGACAATCCCTTATAATTGATTATGAAAATGGTAGTAAATTTTTTACAAATGAATAATATTCATCACCATGAAGCAAATATGTAGATAAAAGTGCATTTTAACATCGCAATTCATTCACATGTAACAACATAATCTAGTTGTGTTTAAAAGTGTCCACATCTGAAATGTACTAGTTTTTCAAAAGAAAAAAAGAGACTAATCTACGGAAGAGTTGACTATCCAAACACAACTCTTTTCCAAAATCTGATCCATCATCATCACGAAGGCTCGACGGCTCCAATCAAAAAGAGATCTTCCTCCAAGTCACCTAATGTTGTCCGTCTGCTCACATGACCAAAGGTTCGCGATCATCACAGGTACCAATCCACACGGTACAAACAAAGCAAAGGTAAGTTTATCATGTAAAAACAACAAGTAATAGATAATAGAAGTTAGAGAAGGCAATCCAAAACATCACAATATCACCACAACACCCAATCCTTTCATCACACAATAATAACAAGGATAGTCATCCAAATACATTCCACATTCAACCTATAATGCTTAGAATGATGCATGCTCCTGACTCATCTCTCAGCATGCAATGTGGTACCATCCCGAAAATAGTGCAATACAGGGAGATGATGCAACAGTATGTCAGGGTCACTCTATCGTGCACAGGCCGCTCCCCCCCACTGGTGATCAGCCATGGGTCTCAGTAAAGGAGTTCCAAACAGTTGTGCCCCCCAGTACCTCCGTACTCTGCAGCCAATCATCCTATTTCCATAAAACAAATGAAGTATGTCACATAGGCATCATCAATGCATGACCGGGCCAGGAACAAATTATTCCTCGCAAGGGTGACCCGCCATGCACCCCCCATGTACATACATATCGCCTCTACATGGACTCACTGATGCAATGACTGTGGCTACGAACAAATCCTTCCTCGCAAGGGTAACCAACTGATCATTGCACCACCCGGTATATGCATAGCACACAACCACAACATCATCAATACTATCACCTCATATACCAACATTCACTATTCAAACATTATCATATACAATCATTACTTACACACTAATCGTAAACACAATGTAAACTGGCGAGCTGAGATGGTTCACTAACCAGGCAGCACTAGCCTGGCAGTTCCAAAGAAAGAAACGAGCTCAACAAGTCTAAAGAGAAGAAACAAGCCAGGGAAAGGAACTCGATCGCTCTAAAGAAAGGGAAACGAGCTCAACAACCCTAAAGAGAAGAAACGAGCCCGGCAAAGGAACCCGGTAACTCTAAAAAAGGGGAAATGACCTCAACATCACTAAAGAGAAGAAACGAGCCCAAGAAGGGAACCCGGTAGCCTTCACCTCCACAAACACACCGTTAAAAAGGTTTTGGGAGTTCACAGCAACAAACATCAACTTCACGAACAGAGGATTCTTACATCATCAATATCTTCACACAAAAACACCATCAATCATAATATTCCGCATCCCATTCGTTAAAAGACATAGATTTTGTTGAAAATCAACACACAACAGGGATATGCAGTTATCTTCATAGTTGGACTCTCTGGCCCCCAACTTTGGTATCTAAAACTGATTATCAACATAATAAACTCCCATTACCTAACTAGGAGTCCTTCTATTATAGACTAGCGATGTTATAACACTATCCTTTGAAGCGTGAGCTTGTTCGACACATCGCTCTCAAGGAAGCCCAGAAACAAAGGTTGGGTCTCCGTTCTCGTTCGAACTTCAAGAAGGGTTTTCAAAGACTTCTACTCCGATCACGAGGTTCCTCTTGGTGTAGGGGTTTCGTGGAAAGCTACGGTGGTCCTTAGTGGTTCAGAGTGATTGAAGGGAGTGGTTTTAGGGTGTGGAAAGTTAGAGAGAAAAGGGAGAGAAAAGCGCAAAAGAAGAAAGAACACGCTTTCGTTGCGCCACTCTGATACTTATATATTGATGACTTGACAAGCTCACTTAACGTGTACGCACAGCAACCACAGACCAAACACAGTTGACTTAACCTAACATTCACCAAACACTCATACCAAGAGAAAAGCCTAACAAAATAGTAAATTATGAAATAAATTAAACAATCAAGTAACATAACACACATCAAACATCTATCTCAGAAACTCAAAATTTCAGGGTGTTACAAAGATAAAAAAAATCGTACATTGAGAAGAAGCGACAAAGAATTAAAGAGAAATACTACTGAGTGAAACACAGTGCTTATTTAGTCTATCCTTTCCATAAGAAAGTTATTGTACTAAGGATTACTTCATTGTAAACACACTCTTTGAGTGATAGAATATGTGGTTCTACAAAGTATTTGTTTATGAAAGTTAGGAATGACTTAGTGACAAAACAACACTTAGCGTTCTTAGATTCAGGTTGAGCTTAAAGGGTGTGCCAGTAGTGACTTAGAAAATACTTGTAAAGCTATAAGTAGCATGTCAAAATACTTATTGTAATCAAACATTGATTAGTGGAACTCTTTACAGTTTTGTAAAGTAAAACTGGACGTATCTCAGTTTGAGTGAATTGTATGAATTAAGTGTTTCTACTACTCTCCTTTAACTTTTTTGAGTATTTCTTAAGGCTCATTATTGACACAACTTTGCACACAAATTTATATTAAATTATATTTTAAATCACTATTTTATCAAACACTGGACTACAGTCCATAGCACCCTTGTGAAAAACTTGAGCTATATCACTAGATGACAGTTTTCTAAGAACATGTTTTGACTATAAAATTATTTCCATTGCAGAAAGATTTCTAAGTTTATCTAACACATTATTCTTCTAGTGTGATTTATTGTATTTCATAATGGATTGGTAAATCTGGACTATATGACCATATTTTGCATGTTCAAATATTAAAGTTACTTAGTTTCTTAAAAAGATGAATGTTCTTAGTATTTTCTTTATCTGTAGGAGTAAAAGATAGGTGATAGAAATTTACAATAACTAACCCACATGTTTAACCAATTGAGCTAAACTACCTTAATTGAATGTTCTTAGAATAATCCTTCCTTATGCTCACTATTTAATACTTAAGTGATAGTTTTCATGGTTCATTCTGACTATAGTGTTTTTTAATAACATATTATTGTCTCCTATCCATATAACCAATTGATAGAAAAATGCTGCTTGACAATGGCATTATTGTGAAAATAAGGATTGGAGCTTCAACTCTCATTGGGTTATTGTGCATTCCAATGAGCAGATTGTTTGTATGGAGATTGACCACTACTGAAACATTTTCACAGGATTCATTAAGTTTCGTACATTAGAGTGTTGTTTACACCAAATTAACTAAGCATGTTCCAACTTCATTCATTTATGTATACCTTATGGACCCTTCAAAGTCCAACCATGTGAAGAGGAACATTCTCTCGAGTGTGTCGTTTCTGGACTCTTCCATTCCTCGTTCCTCTCCATCATCATGAAAATTGGCCATTCCATCTTTTTTTGTTTTTTCAGCTTTTGAACTCCAAAAGAAGAAGCAATTTCCAAATTACAGCAAACGCAATGTTCCATAATCTCGCGACCCATTTGGATTTGCTAGCTAGTTCTAGCTCCATTTTGCTAAACCGTTAGGGGGATCAAAATTGGGAACATAATTTAATGGGTCTTCTAGACATGTTTGATATATGTTTGGACACGAATTTAGAGTGGAAAAAGAGAAAACCCTTGTGACAATGCCTCGATTTCACAGGTGTGTCTTGGCCATTCATTGGTAATAAAGCTCAAGGCGGTCTGAGGCCCATGTGATGTTGTTTAAGTGCCTTTAATTTAATTGAATTGATTCTACTTGTTCGGTAGAGAGGGTGTTTATGTTAACTCCATGATTAGAATTTTTTGCTTAGTTTGTACCCCTAGCTTCCTTTTCTTCGTGCCAACAAAACATTGATGAGTAGAGAGAAGGAATTGTCCAGGTTAAGAAGGCCCAAGACTCTGTTGTATAAGGCTCGTTGAATATACCCCTTATAAAATCTTAATGTATTTCCAAAAAGTGGACTTAACTAGATTTTATTGTATAACTTCATTAGAATATTAAAAGTATTAGTATCGAATTCTGGTTGTTAATAATAATTTAAACCTGTATTTTAATTTGTGTATTGCACACAATAAATGTATGCTTTTATAAAATTAAAATTTATAATGAAGAAATACTTTTTAATATAAAAATTATATAATTAAAATCCATATTAAAAAATAATATTTTAAATTTACAGTGAATAATTTAAATTGTGGTGCAAATTACTTTCAAATTTTGACATCTTTTGTATTAAACATACCTAACATAGAACACAATGTACAAAATTGGGAACACGAGGCAAACACAGGCGCATAGTCCCACCAAGAATCAAAAGACTATTGGCATTTTTTCTTATGAAAAATCAATTTAGAGATAAGGAAAAAGGATGAGTTTGATATATATCTACTGACACTTAATTTATATTGTTATTCAATAATAAATTATCATTTAAATTACTTTAAAATAATTATTTTAAAAGTTAATAAATTTACTGTAAATGATAACAAAATTGTGATTAGATGACTATATAGAATTTTTTTACACCGTAAGTGCATAATCCTTTTTCTCCAAAGGATACCTGTGAAGATAAAATAATAGTTTTAGATGGTGTAGAAGGATTTTTGCCACTTACAAAGGTAATGTGTGAAACACTCATTTAATGAAGAGAAAAGAGAGAATATTAGAAATGTCTAATTGAGAGGTGCAGAGAAAAGTCTTCTTTTCAAATTCTGTATTCTATTTTGTGATATAATAATAAGTTCATTCATATTTAGTAATTTTTGTACTTTATATGCTATTTTTATTTATTAAATCTTACAATTTTCTTTTTGTTTTCGTGTAATTTAATTAGTGATTAAATGGCCAATTAAATCAGTGCGACATAATTCATCTATTTATCCATAGTCTCTTATTAATATGAATTTTATAAGTATCATTCTTGTTAAATATAAATCAAAATCAAAATGTTTATTATAAATTGATTTAATGTAATAATTTGTAATTAATTTATACGAAAGGCATAAATTTCAATGATCAAAATAACATACAATACTTTTTAAAGGAAAATCTCTATTTATCATCTCTTAATTTTGTTTCAAGAATTGCTTTTTTATTTCATAAAGATGTTATTTTAAATCTTTTTCAAAGTTCATTACATTCGTCCCCACCACAGGGGCACAGAGTTTGGACTTTGGTGAGTGTTAGCTATGCTATGCAAATCAGTCAAGCATGTATCGTTTGTCGCATTTTTATCATTTGGTAAGGTACACACCTTAGCCATGTGCTACACTTTCACGGGTTTTGAATGGAAGAGTCTATTTTTTCATATTTTGTCCCCTTTTCATGGCAAACTTAGATCTTATTAACAAATACAACAGCGTCCGACCAAAAACTTATTATCTTTTTTCACACATTTCTTAAAAAAAAAAAAGCAAAATAAATTAAACAAATATTACTCAAAACACGTCAATTAGTTTTTCTTTCTCTACTTTGGAAATTCAATTGTAATTTTTTAACTATTTGAGTTTATCCACACATATCTGATATATATATATATAAAGAGTTGAAAGATTTTTTTTTTCAAAAAAAATAAGAAAAGCCATACATGCATAATAATTAAAGAAGTGATTCAATTCATGAGTTATGATATGCTCAATTATTTGGCTATCTGGCTGTTGTGCACTGAGTGGTGAATTTTCAGGATTTATTATCTATATGTATTCGACCATCATTTCTTTGCTTCGGAAACAGCCTTTTCAAATCATGTAATGTAGGGTATGCCAGAGCAATTTGTTTCCATACAACAGGCAGGAAGACCGACTAACCTATGGGTTTAACTTCCTACACCCATCTTTTTTCTAATACACCCAACAATTTACACAAATGACAAAAATACCCTTCGTCCTTTTTAACATACACCAGCAGCTATCTTGTCAAGCTTCTCAAGCTTTTTCTTCCACGCTTTGTTTGTTCTTGTTGCTTCTTGTGGGTGTTCGTTGTTGGCTGTTGGTCGTTGCTTCTTGGCTGCATGTTGCATTGTTGGTTTGATTGTGGAGGTCGTGGTTAGCTTTGGTGGAGGTTGCATTGGCCGCTGCCGTCGCCGGAGGTAAGTTTGCAACGTGATCACTGTAGCTGGTACTATACGGATTGGCAATCCGTATGGATCATACGGATTCATAATCCGTATGAGGCATACGGATTAGCAATCCATAAGACTCATACGGATTGTCAATCCGTATGATGCGTATGGTGTGCCAATCCGTATGAGTGTTTTTTTTTTTTTTAGTGTTTTGTTTTTAAGTTTTTAAAAGTATTATTAATTAATGAATTTGTCCTTTTAGGTGATGTATTAAATTTTAATTAAAATAACTATAAATTTTGTGAAAATAACTATTATGGCAACTTAGTTTTAGGGTTTTTTTTAAAATATATTGTGATAATAAATTGTAATGATGGTTATTGTTTAATTTGTTTGTTAAGATGGATAATGATAATTGGATGTATGACAATATCATGTCTGAAGAAATCAATATGAGTGAAGACAACGGAGGCAAACCATTTGCGTTTGACAATGAAAACTCTTCAATTGATTGTTCCGATGCGTTTAATACTTCAAAGGTATTTATATGATGTGATATTTCATTAAAGATAGTAAATTTAATATTTAACCATTGTTAAATATGTATGATCAATTTTTGTAGGTGTTTAAGTCTCGTGAGGAGCTATTGGAATGGGCTCGTAGTGTTGCATATGAGATTGGATTTGTAGTTGTGATAATGAGGTCTGACACAGCAACTGGAAAGAGGGGAAGAACCTTATTTCTTTTGATAGGTTGTGAAAGGAGTGGAAAGTATAGAGCATTCAACAAAGATTTAGTACGGACGACCACTAGCACCAGAAAGTGTGGTTGTCCTTTTAAGTTACGAGGGAAACCTGTCGTAGGAGGTGAGGGTTGGATGGTGAAGTTAATATGTGGGTTACATAATCATCGTTTGGCCAAGTCAATGACTGGACATCCATATGCTGGTCGTTTAACTAAGGAAGAGAAGGTAATTGTTGCTGAAATGACAAAGTCAAGAGTTAAACCAAAGAATATTATGCTGAGTTTAAAAGATCGCAATCCCGAAAGTTATACAACGATGAAACAAGTCTACAATGCAAGATATGCATACCGTACTTCTGTAAGAGGCAACAATACTGAAATGCAACAATTAATGAAGCTTCTTGAACGCGATGCATATATCCATTGGCATAGAGTGAAGGATGAAGATGTTCTACGAGACATATTCTGGGCACATCCTGATTCAGTGAAATTGATAAATTCATGTAATTTGGTATTCCTCATTGATAGCACATACAAGACGAACAAGTATAGACTCCCTTTGCTTGACATTATTGGTGTCACACCTACTGGGATGGCATTTTCAGCTGCTTTTGCATATTTGGAGGGTGAACGTATCAACAATTTTGTCTGGGCTCTTGAACGATTTAGAGGGCTTTTTTTAAAGAGTGATGTTTGCCCTAAAGTCATTGTCACAGACAGAGATGCAGCACTGATGAATGCCATCCAACAGGTTTTCCCTGACACAACCAACTTGTTGTGTCGGTTCCACATTGACAAGAATGTGAAGGCTAAATGTAAAACGCTTGTGGGACAAAATAATGCATGGGACTATGTCATGGAAGCGTGGGGAAGTGTTGTAGATTGTGCTTTTGAAAATGCATATGATGACTATCTTATGAAGTTTGAATGTGCTTGCGCACCATGGCCAATATTTGTTTAATATGTTAAAGACACATGGTTGATTCCCCACAAAGAAAGATTTGTCATAGCATGGACCAATAAAGTCATGCATCTTGGAAACACTACTACAAACAGGTATGCGTTAAATCCTTTGCAAGAAATCCATAACATCATCTTTTCCAAATTAATATTGTGTTAACCTTTTACTGCAAGGTTGAGTCTGCCCATTGGACCTTAAAGCGGCTACTGCAGAATAGCGTTGGAGATCTGTGTAATGTTTGGGATGCCATGAACAACATGATCACCTTGCAACACAATGAAATAAACGTATTTTTTGAGACAAGCACGCATGTCGTAGGACATGTGTTTAAAGTGACATTGTACAAAAGACTAGTCGGCATGGTTTCAAGGTATGCATTAAATCTAATTGCTGCGGAGTCTGACCAAGTTCATTATGTAGGCTTTGATAGTTCTCGTTGTTACTGTGTGTGGAGAAGCACGTGCGGTTTGCCTTGTGCATGTGAGCTAGCCAAATATAATCTTTGCAGCATACCACTGGGTTCTGTACACATGTTTTGGTGGAGGTTACATTTCTCTGACCAAGGTGTCGATGAGTGTGAAGTGACGATAACTGAAGAGATGGAAGCAATTTTGAAGCGCTTTGAAAGTCTTGACATGTGTGGCAGAGTAACTTTGAAAACAAAGCTCAAAGAAATAGCATATCCTGATAAAAACTCCATGTGTCCTCCTCCTGAAAAGGTGAAAACTAAAGGGGCCCAAAAGAAAAATGTCACCAAGCACCAAAGATCAACCAAGCGGGATCCTTCGTATTTTGAGTATGTGTGTAACACCCCAAAATTTAGGAAATTATAGACAATTACAGAGTTTCCCTGAACATTTTTAGAAATGACGATTTTACCCCTAGGGTGAAGGGTAAAATTACCAAAATACCCCTAGGTCAAAACTGACCTAGGTGACTTTAGAAAATTATGGGAACCTGAGTATTGGATAAAATGCCTTTAGACAACAAATTATCAACATGATTGATGGCAGAAAACCCTAAATTGAGAATTCTAGGAATTTTGGAAGATATTCTGAAAAGAGCTCAATTTAGACAACCTTAAGTATCAGAAAATAATGAAAAGAGTATAAACATAATCTATGGAATTTTCTCTAAATTATGGGATGAATAGATTGCTTAAATAAGTT
>QARZ01000570.1:13615-31810 GCA_013407115.1 Glycine latifolia
GGTCTTTGGGAGGTGTTTAGGTCATAAACTAAGGTCCTTGGAAGCTTGGAACTGCTCCAATGGAGGTCCAGGGCGTTGGGAGGAAGAAGAAGAGATTTCCTCCTCAGAAAATGCGATCTGCCCTTAAATACTCAGCCTGCCCGAGCTCTGGCGCGATCCGCGCCAGCTCCGGCACTATCCGCGCCACAATGGCGGTGGCCCTGGCGCCATCAGCGCCACCTCCGCGCCTACAGCGTCAGCTTCCAGAACCTGTGGCGCCACCCGCGCCACACCGGCACCGTCCGCGCCAATCTCCCCCTGGCCTATGGCGCCGTCCACGCCACACCTGGCGCTGACCGCGTGGAATTCCAAAGAAACTTGGTTTTCCAGGCCACTTATCGCGCCATCAGCGCCACCCATGGCGCTATTCGCGTGGGCTGGGAAACCCTTGGCGCCCTTAGCGTGGATCTGACGCTCTCAGCGTCAAGTTCCAGTGGGTTTGGCGCCATCAGCGCCAGCCCTGGTGCCGTCCGCGCCACACCCTTAACAGGGTTTTCTTCCAAAGATCCCCTGGTGCTATCAGCGTGGGATCTGACGCCAACCGCGCCATAATGAGGGTCCTTACAGTAAGCCTGACCACATTAAATCTGAATGCTCTATCTTTTTCAAGAAGCAACAAGGTGAAAATAAGATAAAGAAAGAAGGAAAGCCTAAGAGAGCCTACATAGCTTGGGAAGATAATGAGTCAACAACTTCTGAATCATCAACTGAAGATGAAGAAACAAATGTGTGTCTCACTTCCATAATTAATGAAGATGATGATCTCTCAAGTGATGGAACTGAGGTAAGTTCTGAACTTGATTAAGTTATTGATGTTTTTCAAGAAATGCATGAAGAGGCCCAAAAGCTTGCAAAATCCAATAATAAGCTAAAAGGAAATCTTGGATGGCATGTAACAAAAATTACTTAATTGCAAAATAAAATTTGTGACTTGAAAGAAGAAAATGAAAAACTTGTTTCAAGTTACAAAATGAATGGATGCGTATGTGCTTATTCTTCATCTAATGTTGACAAATACAATACGTTGCAAAAGGATTTTGATGATTACAAAAGAAGTCAAGGAGAAAAATACATGTTACTCCTATCTAAGAATAGTGATTTGATTGATCTTTTAAGAAAGCTTTATAAAGGTAGATGCAACTTAGCTGAAATGTTAAGTGTGCAAAAATATGCTGGAGATACTTTTGGTTTGGGTTACAAACAAGGCTCAAAGTCTTTTGGCAAAACTATATTTGTACCACCAAACCAGAAAAATCAAAAGAATGTTTATGATTCAAAGATCAATCAAAATGCTTACTCAAGGAATTCTTTAAAATCTGTAACATGCAACTATTGTTTGATGAAAAGACATACATCTTATAAATGTTATGCTAGGAGATTCTATGTGCTTAATGGAGAATGTATTTGGGTGCAAAAGAAGAAGAAAGTGGCTAACCCCTATGGACCCAACCTCAATTGGGTACCTTCCTTTGAAAATTGATTTGAATTTTGCAGGTATGTCTAAGAGCAAGATCATCATTATGGTATCTTGATAGTGGATGCTCTAGACATATGACCGGTGACATATCAATGCTCACAAATCTGACTCTTAAAGATGGTGGATTTGTCACCTATGGAGACAACAACAAAGGGAAGATAATAGGAGAAGGAAATATAGGAGATAGCTTTAAAACCAAAATCAGAAATGTTCTTTATGTGGAAGGTTTAAAGCATAATCTCCTAAGTATAAGCGAACTTTGTGATAAAGGGTTCAAAGTGTCATTCAATGACAATTGCTGCATGATATGTGATGGACAAAATGGAGAAGTGATTCATATAGGTAAAAGAAAAGGTAATATCTATTTACTCTCCATAGATCATGCATTCTTTCACAACACTTCTTGCTTAATAAGTAAAATTGATGAATCTTGGCTATGGCATAGAAGGACAAGTCACATTAACATGCATCATATGAACAAGCTAATTAAAAAGGATTTAGTTATTGGCTTACCCAACTCAAGTTTGAAAAGGACAAATTATGTGATGCTTGTCAAAAGGGGAAACAAACAAAAAATTCTTTTCAAAGTAAAAATGTTGTTTCTACTTCAAGACCCCTTGAATTACTTCACATAGATTTGTTAGGTCCTTCTAGAACTATGAGTTTAGGAGGTAATTACTATGGGCTTGTCATTGTAGATGATTACTCTAGATTCACATGAACTTTGTTTTTGAAATCCAAGAGTGATACTTTCAATGCTTTTAGAAAATTGGCCATTTGTTGAAGCAAAAAAATCAACACCAGTCCAAGAGCCAAAAGATTGGAGAACCACAAGAGATCTCTCCCTTGACAACATAATTGGTGAAGTTTCAAAGGGAGTATCTACTAGATCTTCATTAAGAAATCTCTGTTGTAATATGGCTTTTGTTTCACAAATAGAACCTAAGAATATTGATCAAACCTTAATTGATGAACATTGAATGCATGCGATGCATGATGAATTGAATCAATTTAAGAGAAATGAAGTTTGGAAACTTGTTCCTAGACCTTCTCTTAAACCTATTGGCACTAAATGGATTTTTAAAAATAAACTTGATGAGAATGGAATCATAGTCAGAAACAAAGCTAGATTGGTTGCAAAAGGTTACAACCAAGAGGAAGGCATTGGCTATGAGGAAACCTTTGCACCAGTTGCAAGGATGGAAGCCATTAGGTTATTGCTTGCATATGCATGTTTAATGGGTTTTAAACTTTTTCAAATGGATGTTAAAAGTGCTTTCTTAAAGGGATATATTGAGGAGGAAATATATGTGGAGCAACCTCCTGGTTTTGCTGATTTCAAACATCCAAACCATGTTTATAAACTTAAGAAAGCTCTCTATGGTTTAAAACAAGCTCTAAGATCTTGGTATGAAAGGTTAAGCAAATTTTTGCTTGAACAATCTTTCATAAGAGGACATGTTGATAAAACCTTGTTCATCAAAAGGCAAAGCAATGATATTTTATTGGTTCAAATATATGTTGATGATATAATTTTTGGTTCAAGTAATCAATTGTTGTGCAAAGAATTTTTTATCTTTATGCAGAATGAGTTTGAAATGTCAATGATAAGAGAATTAACATTCTTTCTTGGACTTCAGGTGAAGTAAATGAAGGATGGAACATTTCTAAATCAAACCAAGTATTGCCTTGAAGTGATCAAAAAGTTTGAAATGGAGAAAAGCAAAGATGCTGCAACTCCAATGGCAACTTCAACCTATCTTGATTCAGATGAAAAAGGAAAGAAGGTTGATGAGTCAAAATTTAGAGGAATGATTGGATCTTTGCTATATTTGACAGCGAGTAGACCAGATATTATGTTGAGTGTGTGTTTGTGTGCAAGATATCAAGCAAATCCCAAAGAATCACACCTCATTGCAGTTAAAAGGATTCTCAAATATCTCAAATCAATTCCAAAAGTTGGTCTTTGGTATCCTAAAGGTGCATCACTTAATATAGTTGGTTATTCTGATTCTGACTTTGAAGGGTGCAAGTTTGATAAAAAAAAAAGCACTAATGGAACTTGTCATTTACTAGGAAGTTCACTGATCTCATGGCATTGCAAGAAACAATCTTGTGTTGCTTTGTCAACAGCTGAAGCTGAGTACATCTCTGCTGGAAGTTGATGTGCTCAAAGTCTATGGCTAAAGCAACAATTGTAAGATTTTGGTGTAGAATTAAAAGAAATACCTCTGCTATGTGACAACACAAGTGCTATCAACATTTCCAAGAATCCAATAATGCACTCAAGGACCAAACACATTGAGATAAGGGATCATTTCCTAAGAGATCACATCCAAAATGGTAATATCAAAATTGACTTTATTGATACTCACAATCAATTGACTGATATATTCACTAAACCTTTGGATAGAGATAGATTCTATACTCTTAGAAACATGCTAGGTATCGTTGATGAATCTAATCTTGACTAGCATGATTGATATGTGCTTATCTATGTAAAATAGCTTCATATTTGATCAACCATCATTTGTGCTTACAAAATTCGAAAATGCTGCATATATATATACTGTTGATTCTGATAAATTCTCTGTAATAATCGATTACCCATCGAAATAATCGATTAAATTCACTTAAAAAGCATTTCAGAATGAATTTTGCACTCATGTAATCGATTACAGCCTCGAGATAATCGATTATTCTGCTTTCAAAAATATTTCAAAAAGCCAAAGTTCACTGGAATAATCAATTACGCCTCGAATTAATCGATTACAACTGCTGCAGAAACTGATTTTGCTTACGAATTAATCGATTACATAAGCATATAATCGATTATTCATGGAGTTACTGCTGAATCTGCCAGATTTTCTTAGAAATTGTAACTGTCCAACTGCCAACTAATTCAAAATTTGAATCTTGTGTGCTTTAATGTTGGTGGGTTAATTCAAAAATTACTGTTACTCATTTCAAATTTGAATTTTGGAGCCCAAATTCTTCTATAAATACAGCCAATGTTCAAGAGAGAAATCACACCATCTTAAGCACTACTGTGTTTTTCTTTCTTCCTCTGAGTTCAGAAACCTTGTTTTGTAGCCTTTCCTCCCTAGTTCAATATGTCTGCACCCAAGAGAACCAAAACCTCTAAGAGAAAAGCTGGTGAAACCTCTAACCCTGTTGTCAATAGGTTGGACCATTGGTTTCCTACTGAGAGAGACAAAATGACCTATCTTCAGTTCAATGCCACCAATTTAGTCTGTCCTCCCAAACACCTTGACCTTGAATGGTTTATAAAAGAAGGCTTTCAATTCCCTGCTTTCATTGAAGCCCAGGGATTGAAAGTTTGTTGAAATGAAGGGTATTTTTTACCCTGAATTAGTGAAGGTGTTCTACACCTGTGCTAAGGCTTCCATGGATGGGACACTCATGTCTCAAGTCAATGGAGTGACCATGGAAATCACTCCAGAAGTCTGGGAAGCTGTTGCTGGTATTTCCTTTGAAGGCGAAAGGAAATTTAAGGAAGAAGCTGGGGGTATAGTAAGATAGATACCTAGGGGAATGCTTCTTGATCCTCACATGAGGTTGAAGCTTTGGCTTAGTACTGGCCCCATGACTCATGAAGATAGACTTCTTCATTACATAATCACCTACATCCTGACCCCTAGACCCACTAATCATGTCCAAGCCACTGATGATGATATACAACTTGTGTATGGCATGAAAAATTCAATTCAGATGAATTGGATTCTTATCTTTGAGGAGATAATGCTTAAGTCTAAAAGATTGGTGAACTATCCCTTCCCATATGCTATCCTTGTGTCCAGGTTCATTGATTATTTCAACATAGATGTCTCTAATGAGGTTGTTGACAACACAAACTCAAGCAACAACCTCATCAAAGAGAAGCATCTTACCAAGCTGGGGATGGTCAAGACCCCTTATGGCTGGCAAATTGCTACACAACAAGTCCCTGCTGCTGGAAATGAAGAAGAAGCTGGTGAAGAGGCTAAAGATGAAGGCCCTGCTCAACCATCTTATAGTCCATTTGAATCACTTATAATTCAAAAGATGGATGGCTTATTGTCCCTACATCATGAGCACAGGGCTGAGACTAATTCAGCTTTGGAGGAGATAAAATCTAGGCTAGAAAACATAGAGTCTAGGCTTGTCCTTGATGGTTCTGAGTCCTTTTAGGATTGCTATGTTTTCTTTCTAATTGCTTTAGGTTTCTTGTATTTCCTCTTCTTGTTTTCCTCTGTTTTCTTTTTCTCTTTTCTGTTTAATGTACTGTTTCTTTTCCATTAATGAAAGTTGCATTTCTCCTTCTCATTGTTGCTGTGCTATTTTTTTTGTCTTTGATAAGCCAAATAGGGGGAGAAAAATTGACTGATAACTAACTAAAGAGAAACTCTATTTTGCTCTTTGTTCTGCTATGTTTTTGTTGAATTTTTACAAATTATTAAATGATGAAAATTATCTAAGTCAAGGGAAGCAAATTAAGTCTAAGGAAGCAACTAATGAAAGTTAATGATTAATGTTTATGCAAATATATCTCTTAACACTTGTTCTTGGCAAAGAGGCTGATGTATTTTCAAGTTAACAAAGTTCAAGACTTCTATTTTTCATCCTTCAAAGTTCTTCAAAAATCAAATACATGGTCAATCAAATATTTGGCATGTTCGAAGCCAAAAAGGGGGAGATTGTTGGATATAGGGAAAGCAACAAGAAGAATGAAGCCTATGAGTTAGAAGAATGTTTTGAGCTTTTCACATGCCTTGAAGATTGTATTTCAAGTGAAGTGTAGGAGAGGTCAATCTTTTGATCCTTGCATTACATGCATATAATCATTAACATGCTTAAATGTTTTCATTAAAACATCAAAGCTACTTATACTTTGAAAAAGGAATTAATTGAGTAATGTTTTTGGAAAAATGTAATTTCACTATTTTAATCGATTACATAGCAGATTAATCGATTGTTCAGTTCATGTTTAAAACTGGAAAAGCTTTGATGAACATTTTAATCGATTACACCACGGATTAATCGATTATTTGTTTCATGTTTAAATCTGGAAAAGCTTTAATAAATATATTAATCGATTACACATTTCTTGTATTCGATTACATAGTGTAAAATGAATATTGTGCATTGCTGTGTTAATCGATTACCATTATTTGTAATCGATTACATAGGCTATTTGAAAAGGCTTGCTTCACTGCTTTAATCGATTACCGATATTCGTAATCGACTACACAAGCTGTCTCTGAAATAAAACTTTTCTGATTTAATCAATTACAGTTCGGGTTAATCGATTATCTTGTTCGTTGTGAAACCCAGAATGGAGCCTTAAACACTTTAATCGATTAAGTGACACTTTAATCGATTATTTAGCACGTATAATCGATTACAGGTTGTTATAAAAATCTGTTATAAATAGAAGGAAGGCTTGGCTTGAAAGATAACTTGAACACTTCGGATTTTCTGAATATACACAAGCCTTCTAAGAGTTAGAAAGTGATTTTCTGGGTTTACTTACTTCTTGTCCCATTCTTTAATCTTCACGGGTATTGAATGATTTCTTGGGCAAGAGATTTCAAAAGAGTAATGGAGAGCATGTTCTGCAATTCAACCTTGACTGGTAACTCATATGCATTCATATTCATTGGATCATCAGGTTGTTTCTCTCCATAATCTTTGATTGTAATTTCATTTTTGTAATTTCTATTATTTGATGCTATTGTAAAGGGTTCTTTGAAGCTTGCTCTAGAGTAGTGTTCTCTAGGGAAGAACAGAGTAGTGTTCTCTAGTTCTTGATCATTAGGAGTCTAATAGGGTTTTAGATTTCTATTCTTTATCTAGGGTTGATAAAGAGGGATTGTTGTAAAGCTTGTAAGAACTGAATTTTATAATAGTGGAACTCTAATCTAGTGTTGATTAGAAGAAACTGGATGTAGCTTCTCTTGAGAAGTGAACCAGTATAAATTGCTTGTGTTGAGTTCCTTTATCTCTATCTCTATAAGTAATCTTGTTCATTTGTTCTTGGTATTATTATCACTACATAACAAGTTCTGTTTTGAGCTATTGATTTCTTGTGCTGAGTAATTTGATTGATTAAAAGCATTCTTGGTTTAAAAGTGATTAAGATCCTTTGACTCTGATTTTATAAATAATTTTAAAAGACCAAGTTTAAACCAATTCACCCCCTCTTGGTTATTGTGGGTATTCCTATTATTTTCAACCATTTGATAGATGAACAAGGAAATACCAAAAAGGTTCAGCTAACAAAACCAAGTGTATTTGTGATGCCTCGTGGTGAACGTATAGTTGTGCCATTTGATAGTAAACTATGAGCCTATGGAGAAGCAACTACACTTCTTTCATCGGCTTGTGGACGTATTGCCACAGATTCAAAAAAAATCACAATTAACTTTGATAGTTGGTCAAATGTTCCAAAATCATACAAGGATGCTTGCTTTAATATTGTAAAGGTATATGCATACACCAAATTGTTTACCCTTGTTCTCTTTAATTATAATCTGCTAAGATTTTTTTTTGTTGCCTTTTTCAAGAATCTGTTTCTTTTCCAAGCACCAAAATCAACTGTTGACCATTATTGTTTTTGTTCTGTCCTTGATTAGAGGAATGTCTAACTGGATAGTTAGTAGGTTAACCTTGGATCAAAGAACTCTCTCCAAGGTATCTATGGAAGAGATACCCCTAGGTCGAGCAGATCACCGTGCACCTTGATACCAATAATGGGCGTCAGGTGTGTGCACAATGACAAAATATAATAGGATTCAAAGAGAATGAATATACCTATGAGCGTACCTCTTATTTATAAGGGTGTTACCTCTAGGTTAATTGTTGTCACCTCTTAATTAGATAAGATATAACCTCTTGATTAGATAAGATATATGTTTTTTGGGATCTCCTTTGATAACTGTTATGTACGTTGTTGAGATCTCCCCAAGAGATTCTAGGCTAATGGACCCTTAATGGGTCGTACTGTAATGGGACACCTTATTAGGCCCATATGTTGGGTCCGTAACAGTTGCCTCCTAGCCCGGCTGTCGAGGCTTCTAGGCAGCCGGAGTGTATTAGTTGATATAATTCCATCTTCCAGTTCCGACGGGTTCTAATTTGCGTGCATCACTTCCTCTAACTGGTTTGTTGATTTGCATCATTTCTCGACCTTGATTTATGTGACCATCCCTAGTAAGGGTGGTTGATCCCGGTTTTTCATGTATTCTGAGTTGTTTCTTTATTGCAACCATGACTGTTCATTTTTGACGTTTCGGTCCCCTTGGATTTGTACAGTCCTGGTCCCCCCGAATTTGAACAGTCACAAGGGCCCCACATATCTCATATCTGGAATGGGGGACGTCTGTTTTGAAGTTGCTTTTTGCAGCTTGTCTTATCATTAGCTGTAGCACATTGTTGGTATTCTATTTTCCCCTGCGATATACATGCACATTTAATGCTATGTCGTTTCATACTGCGCGCTAATTATGAATTTTTCAATTGATTTGTCTTTTTTGCCCCAAACGTGACATTTCACACACGTCTGACGGTTACGTGAAACGTGACGCTTTGCACGCATCTGACGGTTACGCAACATTTCGCATGAATCTGACGGTTACATTTGCATCCCCCTTTGTGTCGATATATATCTCCTTTCATTTTCCTTTGCATTTTCCTGCTTTGTTTCTTCTTCTTTCTAAATATCCTTCACATTTTTTGAGCCCTCATTTCTGCTATTTCCAGCATTTTGTTACCTAAGCTTTAGGAAATCTTCGCCAAAACAGGTACCCCCATTACCATTACACTTCTTGATTTTGCTTTTACTTTGATTAGCTTGTTGGTTCCTCTTGGGGTGATTTCCATCTTTGGTCATTTTCTGAGTTTTGTGTTCTTGCTGCAAATATTTCGATTCTTTCAACAGTTGTCTTTTCTTGCTACAAATATTTTGATTCTTCAAACAGTTTTCTTGCAAAATTTCTATTTTCTTCATTTACAATGAGCATTTCTCCCGAAGAAGGGGCAAGATTATGCCAAACCATTCCCCTTAGGTTTGGGTATTGGTTATATGGTTTGCCCCTTTCTGAAGAAGAAAGGGAAAAGGCTCTGCTTCGCTCATATATTGGTGGGGTTGGCAGAAATGATAAAATCAAAATTCTTGAAAACCAAATTCCTTTAGACAAGACTAGGGTTTGATTTGACATTAGGGCATCCCCTATATGTCCTTCCCCTTTTTCTCCAAGTTCTGAATTGAAGAACTCGGATTCATCGTTGTCCCAAGGTAGTGTCACCCTTTCCTCAGAACTGCCTTGGAAACCCGATTCGAACCGTGTTTCGATTGCGTTTATGAAAGTACCAAACACATAGAACCCGGCTGTGATTCCATGGCTGAATCGCTACTTGGGTCTTGTCGTCATCACCCAATCCTTGTCCCTAAACCGAGTCTTGCCAAGCTAAGTAGCACCATTTTTGTGCCGAGTATTAGTGGATCTAAAGATATCGTCCTTATCTCAGATAATTCCTCTAGTCCAACAAATTTTCCTCCCAACCAAAACTATCCTTCTTCAGGTATGTCAACTATTTTGCTGATTTTTATTTCTTTGACGTAGGTATTCATGGACCCGTCTTCGAAACAAGTTGCCGAGTCCTAATCTGCTGAATCGTATTCTGGTTCTCCTTCCCCTTCCATGACTTCTAAGTTCCCGTGGGTAACCCATGAAGTACTGCATACGTTGTCCGACCTAGATTTGGAGGACGTTGCTGCACTCCCTGTCGGGAATCAAGAAAATTTTAGTGTGCGCCTCCCTGATAAGGACGAGCCTATCTGTTCTTTGAGGGAGGGGAATAACCCTTCTTTTTTTTCTATAAAGATCTAATAACCCAGATAGGGATCCGATTTCCCTTATCTGAGTTTCAAATAAGTATTTTAAATCACCTCCATTTAGCTCCCTCACAACTTCATCCGAACAGTTGGGGTTTCATAAAGGCTTTTGAGCATTTTTGTCAGCATTTAGAAATCCCCAGTACCGTTCCTCTTTTCTTTTATTATTTTACTGCCCAAACTGGTAAGACAGGTAAGGAACCCCGATTAGGAAAGGATGGACATCCATCCGGGGTTATACTGAGCGTAAGCTCTTTCATGTATATACAGATTCCTTTAAAAGTTTTAAGAATAGGTATTTCAAAGTTGTTGTTGAACCTGACAAACAACCTTTTTTCCTTTGTTCTGCTGATTCTAGGGATGTAGAGTGAAAATTTCCACTCTATTGGTCCCATACCCACCATGATTTTCCTCCTATCACTTACCGTTTCGAGGAAACGGATTTGTCAGATTCTGATGCTTTCTTGGTTGCCAGGATAGCTACTTATAAGGAGGCTCATGGCCATCCCAGCGTTGCTTCCTTTATTCGCAAATATCGATCCGTGTTTTCTGCATAATCGTGTATGATCATGTCGACTTTTATTTATTATACATGACTTTGCATATTTTAACTGTTTCTTTTATTTTGCAGTTTCTGAAATGGGAAAGCAACCAACCTCTGATCCGACTCCGGCTTCCGGTACGGGAAAGTCAACACCTCCCACCTCGACTTCTGGCAACCCAATTGCTGCCAGACAGTCACAGCGACCTCGACCCCCTCATTTCCTTGCCGTTCTAGAAACAAGGAAAGGTACGACGACTATTGGTCCTGGGTCAAGGAAGCGAAAGCTTTCAGAGGCCTACAAAGAGAAGGCTCCAGCTGCTCCAATAGCACCTGCTCCAGCAGTGACCTCACCTTGATACCTTTTCTTCCGTTGCAACCGGGTTATTACCCGGGTCCCTTTGGGAGAAGGGTATTTCTGAAGAGTTCTTCCACGTTGTTCGAGCACCCAAGCACTTCACGGATCTGGTTCCCTTCTTCGATGCTGAAATACAAAAACTTGACCTTATAGAGCTGAGTTCCATGAAATGCTCATCCCTAGTTCAGAGTTTGGAGACCAGGTATATAAATTCATTTAATGAGCTTCAAGCATCCCAGGAGGAAACAAAAAAGACCCATGAGGAACTCCTTGTGGCTCAAAGCACTGCTGCGAAGTTAAAGTCTGACGTGGATTTTGTGCGGAAATTAAATGTTGTCACCACCAGAAATTTTAAGGATTTGAACGTGTTGTATGACAAGCTAGAGAAGACATAGAAGCAGACTAAGGCGGAGCTGGAGTATGCTAAAACTGATGCTGCTAACGTGAGAACCCAGCTCTCAACAGCCGTGGAGGGGTCCTTCAACAATACGTTGGAGCAAATTCGCTGTTTGAACCTCAGGATTGAGCTTAATACCACTGGTATGCACTTCAAGGCTTTCATTATTGACGGCAAGTTGATCTCTTTCCCTTCTCCTCGCGAAGATTCAGTGACTCAATTGGATGAAGATCAAGTTCGCGAAGAGGAAGAGGTGATCCCTGCCACTCAAACTGATGACCAAGCTCAATCTCGGGTAGCTTAAACATTGAAGAGCCGAGTTACTGGTTTAACTTGTAATCTTTTTCTTTGCTTTTCGGGCCTTTGAGCCCCTTTTTAATTTGTATTGAATATTGCCGGGTTTATTCTCGACTTTTCTTCACTCCACATTATGTTTAACATTGTGCTTATGATTTCAATCCGTTCTTAGAATTTCGATCATATACATAAATTCGTATTATGCCGAATTCTATTAAATGATTTGGCCAAAATCAAAAATATTTTTCGCAGTCTGCATAAATATCCATCTGGTTTCAATGACCAAACACTTTATTGTGCAAAAACTTCTTTTGTTTTATCTTTGTAACGTGTTCCAGGTTATCATCCTTAAACTTAATCCAGACAAAGATTATTTTGCTACATGTAAAAATTGGATTTTTTTAACCAAACATTCCTACATTTTAACCTAATCAGGGTTTAAATAGCATATTTATCTTTGCCAAGATAATAACTTTGATGCATCATGCACACAAAAGTTTGTACTATATCCGCGTATCTTTTTACAACCCGGACGTGATGACCGGTTTCCTTCACTATGATTTTTTTTTTATATGCAAAGTCACAATAAAGACAAAAATGCTTCATTTATTTGCAAACTTGCTATAAAATGGCTCATGATCTCAATGAAGGAGAAACAACATGTTTCCAAATTACAGATTATGAATCCTAATCAAAGGAAAACTTCACTACTTGTCAAAATCACGATTGATCCTAACAAAGGAAAAATATTAACTTGGGATGAAACTTTTGGAACCGGATCTAACTGTAATACGCTTTCAGTTTATCCGTGTTCCAGGTTCTTTTTATCGCCTTCTCATCCAAGGTTTTCAACATATAAGCTCCCTTGTCAAGTTTTTCTAGAACCCGGTAGGGTCCTTCCCAATTGGCTGCTAACTTTCCATCTCTGGCTTTTTTGTTTCCAATATCCGCTCGTCGGAGTACTAGATCACCTTTGTCAAAGGTCCGGGGCTTTACTTTCTTATTATACTTGGCGGCTGCAAGCTGTTTTGCTGCTAAATCTCGGCAATGTGTCGTGACCCGGGCTTCGTCAACCAAGTCCAACTCTATATCCAGAGCTTCATTGTTCTTTTCTTCCTCTTCCTAAAGAACATTCTTTCTCCTCCAAGATGGTTGACTAATCTCGACTGGAATCATTGCCTCACACCCATATGTCAATCTGAACGGGGTTTCTTTGGTGCACATCTGAACAGTGGTCCTATACCCCCACAGAACGTAATACAGTTGCTCGACCCAGCTGGAATCGACACCTTGCATACGCTTCCTCAAACCGTCTACGATCACTTTATTTGCAGCCTCGGCTTGCCCGTTTGACTATGGATGTTCTACAGAAGTGAAATGATGTTTGATCTGGAATCCAACCATCATCTCTTGGAACCTCTTATCAATAAACAAAGTTCCATTATCTGTCAAAATCTCTCCTGGGATGCCAAACCTGGAGATGATGTTTCTTTCAAAAAACCTTTGCACTCGGGCTGAAGTTATGGTGTTGACAGGTTCCGCTTCTATCCACTTAGTGAAATAATCCACTGCAACTATCATCCACTTTAGTTGTCATTCCGCTGCCCTGAATGGTTCCAACAAATCCATTCCCCACTTAAAAAAAGGGCCATGGAGCCGAGATGGACTTCAACTCGGCAAGCGGGGACCATATTATCTTGGCATGCTCCTGGCCACTTTCACATTTTTGGACATGACTCTTTGAGTCAGCTTCCATAGTTGGCCAATAGTAGCCTGCCCGAAGGGCTTTTCTTGCTAATGCTTTGGCCCCCATGTGTTGGTCGTTGATTCCTACACGTATTTCGGTCAGCACATGTTCTACCCTATTCGGGTTCAGGCACACCATCATCAGGGTATGTAATCCTTTACAGTACCAGTTGTCCTCCATAATTGTGTACATAACAGCGTCACACACCAATTTCTTGGCTTCTAGAGCATCATCTGGTAAGATTCCTCTTTCAAGGTAATCAATCATAAGCCTTCTCCAGTCTTCAGCAGTCGAGATTATCATTACACAACTCGGTTCAAAAACTTCTTGTTATATCACAGTCCTATGATTTCCTGGACTCTTGGTGCTTGCCAGTTTTGATAAGATATCAGCCCTGGAGTGTTCCCCTCTGGGAATGTGATTAACAGTGATTTCGTCAAATTCGGCCATAATTTCTTTGACCTTATTCAAATACTTTGCCAACAATGGCCCTTTTACCTGGTACCGCCTCTCAATCTGGGTTGTGACGAGCTGGGAATCGGTAAGCACCTTTATCTTTTTAGCTCCTTGTTCTTTTGCCTACGCCAGCCCGACTATCAGGGCTTCATACTCAACTTGGTTATTTGATGTTGGGAAGATTAATTAGAGTGATTGCTCAATGGTTATTCCCTCTGGGTTTTCAACTATGACCCTGGCTCCACTTCCTTTGACATTCGACGATCTGTCTACATATACCTACCAAACATTAGTGTCGTCCCCTGTTCCACCATCAGACGGGGTTAGCTCCATGACAAAGTCGGCCAGTGTTTGAGATTTTACAGCATGTCGGGCTTCGTACTTCAAATGAAATTTGGAAAATTGTATTGCCTAGTTGATCATCCTTCCAGCCAAATCCGATTTATGGATTACTTGTCGAATTTGCTGATTGGTTCTGACAATGATTGTGTGGCTCTGGAAGTAGGGGCGAAGCCTCCTTACTGTCACTAGCAACACAAAAACTACTTTTTCTAACCTTTGGTAGCGTAACTCGGAATTTCGAAGGGCTCTACTTACAAAGTAAATAGGCACTTGGGCATTCTTCGTCTCCCTCACCAAAACTGCACTGACCGCTTCATCTCCTACGGACAAGTATAATATCAAAACTTCTCCTCGTTCTGGCTTCGACAATACAGGTGGAGAAGCGAAGTATTTTTTATTTCCTTAAACGCAGCTTCGTATTCCGGGTTCCAGCCTATTATAGCCTCCTTTTTAAGTATCTTGAAGAAAGGAAGTGTCTTCTCTGCTGATTTCGGGAGAAACCGGGTTAAAGTCGCCAACCTTCCTGTTAGTTGTTGTAACTCTTTTTTATTTGTTGGAAACTTCATGTCCAACACGGTTTTACACTTGTCTGAATTGACTTCTATTCCTTTATGGGTCAACATGAACCCCAAAAATTTTCTGGCCAGAACACTGAATGCACACTTAACCAGGTTTAACCGAATCTTGTATTCTCGTAACTTGGTGAACGTTTCTTCTAGGTCCTGCATGTGATCAGCTGGGTTGGCTATCTTAACAATCATGTCATCAATGTAAACCTCAATATTTCAGTCAAGCTAATGCTCGAATACTCTATTCATCCTTCTTTGGTATGTGGCCCCCGAGTTTTTCAACCCAAAAGGCATAATATTATAACAGTAATTCGCATAATGGCCATTTTATCCTTGTCTCCCAAGTACATTGTTATTGGATTATACCCAGAATAACCATCCATAAAGGACAACAATTGGAAACCGGACGAGTTATTCACTAGCTGATCAATGTTAGGCATTGGGTAGGAGTCTTTAGGGCACATTGTATTCAAATCAGTGTAATCTGTGAATACCCTCCATTTGCCGCTAGGCTTCTTAACCATCACCACGTTAGACAACCACGTAGTGTATTGGATTTCTCATATGAACCCAACGTCTAACAGCTCTTTAACATGTTCCTCCAGTGCTTGTTTCCTTTCTGGACTAAGTTTCCTCTTCTTTTGCGCCACGGGCTTTGACCCGGGGTACATTGAAAACTTGTGACAACAAACATTGGGGTCTATTCCCGGTATCTCTTAAGCCTTCCATGCGAAAACATCTTGATGTATTTCCAGACACTCCACCAATTTGGATTTTATGACCGGGTTGACCGCATTACCAACTTTGGTGATTTGCCAGGGCTGATCCCCTATTCTCAAGTCTTCTAATTCTCTTGTCGGCTCTAGTCTCAGCTTTTCGGCATCTTTCCTCATGTCAAGTTCCACCATGTTAACTAGTTTTCCTGACTTACGTTCCTTGGCCTTCCTTCCATTCTGGTCTCCTTGACGGATCCGAGGTGGTGAGGATGGACCACACTCACTATCCTTGACCGTGTTGTAGTAACATTGTCGGGATTCTTTTTGGTCCCCACAGATTGTAACACTTTGTTTTTGTTCCCCACCATTTTTATCTTCTGGTGCTTAGTAGAGACCAGCATATCCCACTTATGGATAGTTGGCCTCCCTAATATAACGTTATACTGTGAGGGAAAGTCGGCCAAAATAAACTTGACTTGTTCTAACTTAAATGCCTCCTTGGTGCTTGGCGTGATCCTAAGCTCAATGTAACCTTTGGGAGCAATGTTTTCCTCGTTGAATGCTATCAACATTGTTTTACATGGCTTCAAGTCAACTTTGTCAAGATTCATTTTCTTAAGTGCACTCCACAGAATTATATATGCGCAGCTACCATTATCTACAAATATCCTTTTGACCCGGCAATTAACTGGTGTTTCGGTAATTACCAAGCCATCTTCATGATCCGACACTACGTCTCTCATATCCTCCTCCGTGAAGTAGAGTAGAGGGGCTCCACCTTGTTAATTTTTTCTTTGAACTTAGGTTGTTCTCTTACTGAAAGAACCTCCTTCTGATACTTCCTTCCTTGGCTGGCGGTGTCTCCTCCTCCTCCCAAAGCTCCACAGATAACATTACATTCGAACTCGGGTTCTAGAAATTCATCTCCATCATCATTTTGCTTTTTTCTTTTTTCTTCTCTATCTTTCTTGGGTGTCTGGCTTTGCTCTGACACCCGCCTTTGCGTTTGTTCTTGCGGCCCTGGGTCTTTATCACATATTGCCTTAGTCTGCCATCTCTGATAAACTTCTTATTTACATCTCTTAAATCCCAGCATTAGTGGTATGCCCTGGTCCATTGTGGAATTCATAGAATCGGGATTGATCTATCCCTGCCTTATTTATAATGGATGAGGTCAGTCTACCTTTTTCATCTCGGTTGAAGCTACTTCTCGCCAGATTTATGACCGGGATGCATTTAATGGGTGTATTTTTCATATTTGGCCTCATACTTTCCTGGCCTGAACCTGGTATCCACTTTCCTTCGTTGATTGTAACCCCTTTGCTGCTCCCTACCCCTTGGAGGTGGGCTTCTTCTTCTAGAACTTCTTCTTCCTTTCTCTTTGTCTACCGCATTGACAATCTCCATTTGTTCTAGCTCTAGGTACTTTTTTGATCGAGTCCTAAACTCCATCAGAGATTTCACTGGATCTTTGTAGATTAACTTTGCTAGCTGGGATGACCCATCCAATCTGGCGGCGATGAGGTGCACATGCACTTTTTCTTCCAACCCTTGCACCTGCAAGGCAACTTCTTTGAAATGGTCCAAGTAACTCTAGAGCGTCTCACCAGGTTGTTGTCTTATCTTCCCAAGTGCGAATTCGTACTTGGGTTGTTTCTTACTAGTGGCAAAGTTCAACAGAAACTTCTACCCAAAATCTTCAAAATTTCGGATTGATCACGGTGGTAGTGTATGAAACCACGTTTGTGCAGCCTAAATAAAGTTGTAGCAAAAATTTGGGAAATGATGGGCTCATCAATTCGCCTCACACACATTTGCATGTCAAACTCATCAATATGCACTTGTGGATCTCGGCTTCCATCATATTTTAATAAGAAAACTCCATCAAAATCTTCCAGGTATGAAGCATTGACAATTTCGTCAGTGAAAGGATTGTTATTATGCTGCCCCTACTGTATTTCCTCCTATAAACTCCCCCATCTATTTTCAGTCGAGGTACAACTTCTCTGGCGGGTTCCACTGCATTCCAGCCTTCCTTTGCATTCAGGTTCTGAACCATCACTGCAGGTTCCTGAACGACAAGAGTCACAACCCGAACTTGTTGTCTCTATTAGTAAATTTAGAATTGGAATATATCCAATTGCACAAGGATCAGAATCTGAGTAGTCAAGAGAAACAATATAATCTACTATAACTGCACAAAAAATCAATTTAAACAGAACCTGTATGATAAGTATGAATCAGAAACAGATGCAAAGAGATGAAAGGATTCGAGCCCAACAATGTTGTCTCCTTAAGACAATTTGTTCCCTCCAATTGATGCCAAAGGTTGATGAACAATTGTCTCCCAGGATAGAACG
>QARZ01000570.1:32210-45055 GCA_013407115.1 Glycine latifolia
AACCATCGCGACTGTTGGCGGTGAACTATCGCAACCGTTTGTTATCGGAGCGGTTGGGAGTAGTTATTATTTTATTTTTTCTAACCTCTCCCAGGAGCGGTTAGGAGTAGTTATTATTTTTCTAACCTTTTTCCAACTGCCTCTTATTCATAACCCATGGAGTTTAAACAAAAACTCCAACAGAACTTGGGTTGTCTGATTTGCTTTCATAGTGGCAGTTTGGGTGGAGTTGCTGCTTGTACGCGAGCCACGATTCCCATATCGATCTGGACCGGATTTACATCCCGAGGTTGGGCTGGACCTCCAGCATTCGCTTGAGATGAGCCCCCCAATCTCCATTCGATTAACAGACCTTCCTAAATCAGTTTGGATCGCACTTTCTGCCTCTTTGGTCTACATGTAGATTTATTGGAAGATCTCGGGCTGGATTGATATTCTGGTTCACACCATTCCTGGCTGTATCCTGACTTTGTTGTCCTCGATTCTCATCATGAGCCAGGTTCTCCATGCTCCTGAGGTGCTGCTCTATAAGCTGGATATGTTGCTCTTCTTCACTTCTTAATGTGGCATTACGCTCCTCTATCTAGAGCTCTAAATTTCTGATATCTTCCTACCTTTGCAAGGCATATCTCTTTTCCATGTCATCTATCCGGGCCAGAATTGAATTAAGAACTTTGCTCATGAGACGCTCGTTAGGCTCTGGATCATAAGGTTGAACCATTTAAGTTTGGTCCAGATAGTGAGCATCTATTTGAATTGGTGGGACTGCCCGTGTCACTGGAGTAGGAGAGGAGGCTATGTCTGAAACCTCTTCGCTCACATGGACAGCGTCATAGTTCACCGGTTGGGGTGGTTCCATGTTCTGGTCTAGAGGGGGTGGTGAATTCATCTCCTCCAAAACAGGATTTGAAGGTGAATTCATCTCCTCCATAACAGGATTTAAAGGTAAGTCC
Source organism: Glycine latifolia (assembly GCA_013407115.1). NCBI lineage: Eukaryota > Viridiplantae > Streptophyta > Magnoliopsida > Fabales > Fabaceae > Glycine > Glycine latifolia. The sequence continues at coordinate 33,164 of QARZ01000570.1, forward strand.
CCCCTTACACCCGCATCAGAGTGTGCATGTGCAGTGTGATTGTTACTTCTCGTGTTTACCATCAGAAACGTGGGATTTGAAATTTATCGTTCCCACAGACGGTGCCAATTGTTCTGTCCTTGATTATAGGAATGTCTAACTGGATAGTTACTAGGTTAATCTTGGATCAAAGAACTCTCTCCAAGGTATCTATGGAAGAGATAACCCTAGGTCGAGCAGATCACCATGCACCTTGATACCAATAATGGGCATGAGGTGTGTGCACAGTGACCATATAATAGGGTTCAGAGAGAATGAATATACCTATGAGCGTACCTCTTATTTATAAGGGTGTTACCTCTAGGTTAATTATTGTCATCTCTTAATTAGATAAGATATCTATTTGTTGGAATCTCCTTTGATAACTGTTATGCACGTTGTTGAAAATTCCCTAGTTATTGCTGAGATTCAGGGCTAATGGACCCTTAATGGGTCGTACTGTAATGTGACACCTTATTAGACCCATATGTTGGGTCCGTAACAATTTTCTTTGCATTTCAATAAAGTATAAGAATGGCAAGACAAATTTGTGGAATAGTGTTTATGATACTTCATTTTCAAGAGAATAATTAATTGCTAATATTCCTGATGGAATTCGCAAAGATCAGTGGTCTTCATTTGTTGATTATCATCTAAGGCCAAAACATAAGGTAATTTTAACAAATATTTGTTACTATTAATTTTTTTTAGCTTCTATTTAATTAATAAATTGTTTATTTCATAGGAATTATGCAGGAAAAATACTGAAGTTAGAAAAAAAAACAAAAAATTCCTCATACTTGTGGGTCAAAACTTTTGTCTTCAAAACAACCCGAGATGGTAAATATTTTGTGTTTTACTCTTGAGTCTTAATAAATATTTTTTTTTGTTCTTTTGGACTTACATGTGTCATGTATTAGGAAGTAGATATTGGGCGTGCTATGGGTCGAGGAGAACTATACATTGTGACTCACGAGAAGAAAAATGGATCATATGTCAATGATGAGACAAGGTCTATTGGGGTAATTTATGAGATTCCTTTCTATTTCTTAATTCCATATGTTTCTAATTTTTTGTGCTTGATTTTGTGTTTGATTTTATCAATTCTCAGTTCTAATGAGTCTAGTCATGAAAATTGTGACTCCCAAAAATTTTATTGTTCTTGCATGTTTTACCCTTATGTTGTGTTAGTGTGTAGTATGGATATTGGTGTGAGGTAGAAAATTGTTATGCAAGGGATGTTTAGGCTGATTTGGGGATGTACGGGAAGTGGTGCTCTTGCTATTAGTATTGGTGGGGTTTTGGGTAGTGAAGGGAGGGTTGTTGCTATAGATTTAAGCCTGCTGGTTGTTGTTGTTGCTACAACATACAATGTGCATAGATATTGCTTGCATAGGCCTTTTTTTCCATCATGGTTATGAGTCAAAGTGACAACTTTACAGAAATTTCAGCTAATGATAGTGTGGGTAAAGTACTGGGAAAGGATCATATTGGGCGTGTGCGTTGCTTAGGATTAGGAGGTCTTCATACTGTTGCATTTCGATCCACCACAACCTTTAGTGGTTTAGGGTCTAGTTTTTCATATTCTGATTCAGCCGAGAGCTCTAGATTGAAAGAAAAGATTACTTGTTTAAGGGACAAATTCTGAAGAGAATGTCAAGACATTAAAAAATGTCATGCTTGCATACATCCAAATGAAAGAAGATCATATTCCTTTTAAGTTGGGTGCTATGTTTAGTCATAATACTAGTAAAGTAGTTGTAAGTACTTCTCATATTCTTGAGTTAAATTTAATATATTATTAATACTTGACATGATATGATTTTTATTTCATAGGATGAAGGAAGTGGACAAGATGGGCCAACACCAAGAGGATGACCATCATTAAATAGTAATTTTCAGGCACCTTGACATATGTTGCTTAATTCCATTTGATATATACTATTTTGGATGTAATATATGTTTCAAACTTTCAATGGTCTGACTAATTAGATTTCCTTACTTGAACACATTATGCATGTACATTGTTTCAACTTGAAACTTGTTATTACAGAAGTTTTATGATGTTGAAATTATGTTTAATATTTTTAATTGCAATTCTAATTATATTAAAGATGTAATTGACTTATTGGTGCAAAGTATAATTATAGGATAGAATGAATCATTTTGAAGATTGTGGTGTGAATAGGAATAAATAAGAAATAAAAATTATACAACAAGATAATATTAATAATTACAATAATTATGATAGTATTGAAATTTAAGAGAATAGAAATTTAATATGTTATCTTAATTTTTATACTTAATCAAATAGCAATGAAAATAATTATAGAGCTAATGGAAATGATTAAACTAGAGAAAGATTAATATGAATTTAAAAAAAAAAAAATACTATTTTTGGCGTAAAAAATGCAAAAACTCACTTTGTGGGGGGTTTTATAACTCTCAACAAAAAAATGGGCCAAAAAAATACAAAAAATGAATTTTGTGACAGCTTTCAATCGCCACAAATTTTTTGGTGAATTTATCAGCAGTCATCTAAAAGCCGCCACAAATGTTTCTGACGTCGGTACTTCTAACAGTTGATCCTGACCTTTAGAAATGCATTTTGTGACGATTTTTAGCTGTCAAAAATGGTTTTTTAACCGCCACAAGCTTATCATTTTTTTGTAGTGGTATATGATACCGTTCATGCTCACTATTAAATTTTTGGATTAACTTTAAAAAAATATTTCTACTACATCTTTGATAAGTTAATCTAACTCATTTTTTGTCATTGTTTATATATTAGTAACACTGGTTTCTTGAGTTCATTTTAAACTAAAATTGGTAAAGTTCTATTTAAATTTCTTGACTTCTATTTTTTAAATTACAATCGGCAAAGTTTCTATATAAATTTACCATATGATCCATTCTCTGAGTGGTAATTTGAAAATTCTCAGCTCTATTCGCCATGAATTTAATTCAAATTATTCATATAGCTAGCTTGTTAAGATGTTTGGATTTCACTTTGCATCCTTGGTTTTCATATTTGTTTTTTGAGCTCTTATCATTGTCGCTTTGTTAAGTTTGGTGGAGATTAATATTGTAGAGTTATCATAGAGGTGAATAGAACTTGTATCATCTTGATTTGGAGATAAGAAAGAATACTTGCCTATTTCCCAGTGCTTGTCATTGTAAGCATGCTTGCCTATTTCTCATATAAATTAACAATATAGTTATAATAAGTAACATTCTATTCATTCATTTGCATTTATAATAAAAGATTTTATCTAGACTTAGCTTGGGGTGGTGGGTTTGGAGGGGTTGGTGGGTTCAGAGAGTGCTTTGTTTGGTTCTTCTCTGTGGTGCTTCAGACGCTGAGACAAAGCACAAGTGATACAGATATGGGGTTCTCAAGAAATTTTGTGAGTGATTATTTGTCAATATTTTTCTTATATCTCTCAATGTAATTGAATTCAAGTTATGATTGTAATTGAAATTTAAGTTTATGAGTGCTTTGTTTGAGAATACTTTTATTGTTTTAGATATTTAAAATATTAATTTATGACTTTAACAAATGAATTTATTTTAATTTTTTATTCTGAATTATTATTTTTATTCTGAAGTTTATTCTAATTATTAATGATTTTTTTTAAATTATTGTAGTTTTTCGGTTGTTCAATAAAAAAGATAAAAAAGATGTTTAAATAAAGCATTATTGAATCTTGATTTTGACTATAAATAAAAGTTATTAGTCATATTTTTAAAAAAAAAATGATTATCTACGTTGATTTTATCTAAAAGGAAGTTGTATTGTTACTTTCTATCTAAAATGACTATCAATTTCTAGCATGCTTATACCTATTGAAGTACTTTTAACATTGATTTTTTCTTGAACAATGTCAAAATTAAATTTTAACATTAAACGCTTTTAACATCGTTCGTTTTAATTAACAACGATTCAAAATTGATGTTAAATACTTTTTTAAATCAATATTGAATAGCTTATATTTAATAATGAACTCAACTAGGTTAACACCTCTTCACAAACCAACATGAAACACAACAAATATCATTAACCAAAAAGAAGGAAAAAGGAAACAAAATGGGGTACTATACTAAGACTCATTTACAAAATCAGGAGGATGGTGTAGGATAAAAATAGACAAAATGCAGGCATTAAAAAAAATTCATATGTAGAAAACAAAATAATAAAGCTTTTCAAATTTTGCATTCTATTATTTTATCTATATTGTCCATCCATCATGTGAGATTTATTAGTTATAAATTCTCTTTACATGTTATTATCTCTATGTTTCATATGATCCATTTTTAGTCATTTTTATTTTCATCTCTCTCTTTTTATTTTATCTTTTCTATTTTTTATACTTTTTTTTTTCAACATCTATGTATCTATCATTATATTCATCTACCACCAACCTCAATTTTTTGGATTAAAGATATGGTTAATGTTGATGTTGATAAATTCTCAAAAAATGAAAATTTAAATAAAAGTTAAAAGACATCATTAATGACGTGAATAATTTTTGCACACATGTTTATTTTTCATTGATCCATACATATATGGATGATAACAAAACTCTTCCTGCTCTTAATGTGCCATCACAATCACCAATTAATTAAGGTTTACTACTTACTATTATTCATACATTCATTTTCTCTTTCATCTCACTTTTACTTTATTTTTCTTCTTATCTCTTGCTTCATCTTCAATCACATCATCTATTGTACTTTTTCTTATGTAAAACATATGAAAACATGTTTTTTTTATCTCAAATATAAGAAAATTTCAATTAATTTTATCCTATTTAATATTACTATCTCTAATACACTTCATTTAATTGGAATTTAAGTTTTAATGACTCTTTCTTATTCCTAATATCAAGATCCAAAATGAAGACTAAGTAGGAAAAACATAATTTTTAGTTAAGATTAGTACAATTAAATTTGATTAATTATCTTTCTTCTTTTTAAAAGAACTAACCTTCTTAGTGTGAATTAATTTGTTTTTCTTATATTAAAGACAAGAGTAATATCTATCATCTATTTCTTTTTTTCTTCTCTTTATCTCTCTTTTTTTCATCCATACACCCTAAATATGGGATGTATGTTTATATTTTTTTTTTTTTAATTAAGTCACTCTCTTCAAGTTATACACTCCAAAATTTATCGTGTATACATTTATTCTTTTCTATATTTTTTTGTTAAATTCTTATTATATCCTCTTAAAAGTAAAACAAAAAGATTTAATCAATGCTATAGTCCCTGAATTTGGGATGTATATTTTTTTTAGTCCCTGAAATTTAAAAATATTTTTTAGTTCTTAAGTTTTAACAAATTTTATTTTTAATCTCTCACATAAGAAATTGACACTTTATAATATTTTTAGTCGTCATAAATTAATTTTTATTTTTTAGTTACTAAAATTTAAATTTTAAAACCATCGTGTATCATCGCTTCTCAATATTCTGTCACAAAGTGCTAGTTTATTATGCAAAGGATTAAAAAAGCATCTTGTCAAAATTTATGGACCAAAAAACATATTTTTAAATATAAGAGTTTAAAAAGAAAACAACTCATTCTAAACCAATCACTTGATCATTTTCTGTTAGACCAGTTAAACCGATCGATTTTAGAAATAAGTCGGAAGCAACGTCTATTGGTAGATAGCAACTTTTTTTTTCCTTTGGTGGTATTGGTTGACAACAACTACACCCAAACAAGACTAGCCTAAATACACAAGTCTGACAATCTACCGACTGTGAATGTTAAATGATATAACATTACATCTCCCACGCCTCCCTCTCTTAGGTGCAAAAAAATGTAACATATCAACCTCCCTGAAAGGGACTCAAAGTAAGGTAGAAAATAAATAAATAGATGAGTATTGGATGTAACAAAAGTAAATCTAGCTCAAAAAATATGTGTAATTTACTAATTAATGTTTTGACTCCTCAACATAATACAGCACCTTTAATTATTTACATGAAGCAATTAAATCAAAATAATATCTATTGGTCGATAGCAATGCTATCAAATTTAGTTTGTTTATTGACTCAGTCGGGATACTGAGTCATTGTATCAGGGGTCGATGAACTAAGTCACCATTTGATCTGCATGATCCAGTCTATATTAAAAAAAATTATAACATGTAACCTTCTACACTTAAGATTTAAAGTTTAATAAAATTCAACATATTTAGAAACATAGTTATGAATTAAAATTTTGAACATGCAACATATTTTTTAGAATTCAGTATAAGCAACCTTAAGTTAGAATTTAAAATATATATAATTATCGTACAATGAAGACATAATTTATTACACACACAAATTAGTCAATGAAAATAGAAAACAACAATTTTATCATCTCTCAATTTAAGATGCGATTATGCTTGATACAAATAAGCAAACATATAAACAATACAAGTGTAGGGTATAAATTGATTTTTCTAATATTACCTATGTTGATCAAATGTATATACAAAAAACACTAACAAATGCATGACCTACCAGGTCATCGAGTTGCATGCATAACTGATCTAACAAGTGGCTCGATATGGTTGGGTGCTCGATTCCTAGGCTAATGGGTCAACCCAGTCAGGTCCAACAACTATGGTCAATAGAAACTATTTTTTTTCTTTGGTGGTATTGGTCGATAACAACTACACCCAAACAAAAATAGCTCAAGATAAACTAATTGAACATGAAACATGAGGAGGATTGGTTAAATAAAAAACAGTTCAATAACTAGAACTAGATGAATACCTAAAAGAGATATAGGCCAATTAAATAAATCATTTATGTTAATTACTCTTAATACAAAATAGAATTTTATAATATATAATTTATGTAACGAATGTCATACGTCGAAAAAAGGTTAATGTTCCTATCACAAATAGACCGGGAACTTACTTCTCTATCAAAGGGTCACTAGCTATGTTGAACAGTTCTTTTACATGAATAATGCACTCCAATGCTCAAGTAAGGGTTCGGCTCAGAGCTATTAATGATACCAAGTGAATACTCAAAAGTGAAAATCAATCATTTTACCTGGGGGCTCTTCCCTTTATATACTAACCTAACTAGGCCTTAGGTCTATGGGCCTGTATGTTCTGATTACCAGTTAGGAAATACGCTTCTTAATCTTGTTTAGGTGTTTTTGACCAGGTAATTATCTTTTAAGTGGATTTATTGATTATAATTATGGCTGAATGGTAGTTGTCACTCGTATTCGTTGAAAATCGAGACATGTTGTGAGCATATGGCTGAAAGAGTGCTTGACTTCATAAGGTATGTTGCACTAGGTGTCTGCATAAGCGTCTTCTCGTCCTGTCCAAATACTTATCCAGTATACTAGCCCCCCAAGCCCTTTTTTGGCCTCAACCAAAAAGAAAGGTGTCATCTGATTCTTACTCATCATTAATCGGCCACCGAAGGGGAGTCTAGTTATTTTCGGCATTTTTAAAACCAATTGCCAAAAAAAGTGGGTGACAATATTGTGGCTCTGGCTACGGTGGTTGCTACCCAATCAGGGATTTCTATGAGAGTTATACCTCGAACCAAGAAGTACTCTGTGTTAAAGGAGAAGTGTTTGCCTCCTCCTATCACACTTCTCGAATACACATGTGTTGATGGTGAGGTAGACACCTACTTCTCCAGATACAATGATGAGTCAGACCTGCTCAACCTCTTGAGTTGGTTGTCGATTAGTTCAATAACAAAACCAAAATATTGTCCAATCACTCACCGTATTTTTCGGTCGGATGCTACTCCTCATCCAGAGTTTGTCTATATGAACCGAGAAGGGATGAACATAGATTTCATTTACATGTATGATTGTTTGTTTTGTGACTTACATGTAAGGGTCCAGTTTGGTGATTTCATGATGCACATACTTTGCATCCTAAACGTGGCTCCAACACAACTTCATCTAAATGAGTGGGCGGCCATGCAAGTGTTCCGTTCTCTTTGCTTGTATAGTTTTGTTCTGGCAACACTTGGGCTTTTTCTGCACTAATTTTGTAGTCGTCCGCAAACAAGGCTTGGCGGATATCATTGATTTGGATACCCAAGTGTCCTCTCTTCAGCACCTTTACCCCTTCTTACAAAAATTTTAAAATTGGTTACTATAAAGTAACAATAAGGCTGATTACAAGGAATAATTTTTCTATGATTCAGCGGAAAATCCTATGTTTCCCTTCTATTGGAAACAATGCCCTCATCGGTACGATAAGTATCTAAAGGAGCTTCTGAGCACCGACGAACACTGAGACCTTAAGTTCCTTGAAACGCTCCATCGACAACTGCCTGCTACACCTCTAGTGTCACTTCTCTAATCTTTGGATCATGTTTGGGATCTTGAGGGTTAGTCATGTTTATTTTCGGGTATGCGCCAACTCCTTGCTCTAACTTGTGCATTTATCACTTGTGTTATTTTGAAGGAATCATGACCCAAGTTGGTGCCAACATGAATTCCTTTCGCCTTGCCCGCAGGAACAGGATTTCTGTCGGTGGAGGTCCTTCTCCAAATCCTCCTCTCAACTAAACATCGAGGCCACATGATGCACCTACTAATGTGGTGAGAATATGGTCTAAAGGATACTCCCCTTCATAAGATATGTTACACTAGGTATACACATATGCGTCTTCTTGTCCGGTCTAAATACTTATCCGGTATAATTAATTAATGACTATTGTTATGTTTAATATTTTAATTCTTTTTCTTTTATAAGTCCCTGTCATTTTTTTAAAAGAAGTCTCTATCATTTAATCTTTTGATACCTGTTAGGATTCAATTTGTTTTTTAAAAAAATATCAGAGAAGAAATCTCTTGATATCCAGTATAAAAATTGTCACAATTGTTACCTAGCAATTACAAGTAAAATAAGTATGAGGAATTCAGAGTTCGATAAATAAAGTTTAATAAAATGATATTGTTTCTGGCGATTAAAATACACCTCAAACCCTTTAATTCAAGTATGGTGGACGGCACAGTGGTTTTGTTATATTTTATTTAATTTTTTGTTACAATTTATTTTTGGATTGTGCGCTTCCATTGCACACCCAATTTGGCAAAAAAATTAATTTATTTTTCTTTTAAAAAAATTACGGATTTACTGCTGTTTTGAAGTTATTTACGAAAGTATAGCAATCAATCGTGCCCCACCCAGACGCTACCAAACACGCCCCTGCTAGGCGCGACTGGGGCTGAGTCGCGCCCCCACCAGGTGTGACCGATCACGCCCACCCCAGGCGCGACTATGCTCCCTGTTGCGCCTCCCCCCAGGTGCGACTATGCAGTCCTTATAAATACCCAAAATTAGTGTTTTTACCTTCATTTTTCGACTTTTGTGTCTCTCTAGATTTAATTTTTACTTTGCTCTGACTTCTCTCTACACTTTGCTGGTCTTAGTATATGAATATTTGGTTATTTATACTTTCGTTAGTTGTTGGTCATATATATTAAAATGTCTGCAGATGCTGATTTTGTTCATATTGTTATATATTATAATGGTAGCAAAATTGAGGGTCGACGTGGTGTTGTTTTTGAAGGTGATAAAAGGCCAACACGTATCAAGCGCAACTCAATCATTGACGAATTGCATCAGAAAATCAGTTAAAAGCTAGTTCTCAAAGTTAATCAATCTATCACTATGGTCACTGCAAGAATATGGTGCGATAATAAATATATTAGTATGAAAGTAATAGACGACGAAGACGTAGAATTTGTAATAGGAGAATTCTTCAACCAATCAAGGAAAAATTTCTTAGAGTTGTACGTGGATTGTGCTGAAGCAAATGACATGGCTTTACCAATGAGGTTAGTTGATTTCAATTATTCTCGTAATGCATCAGCATTTGTTGCTCAACTTGTTAATTTGTCTATGGAAGATGAAAATGACCCTACTTGGGTTATGGATGATGATATTGACGATGACAATGATGAAAATATCGCAATGGAAGATCGTCTTCTTGTCGAGAATGGTAGTGCTTCGGACAATGATGAGGATGATGGTCGAGGTCGAAGCGCAACTCAAATACAAGTACATTACTCAGTGGTGGGGGAGTCTGAAATCCAACCACAAGAGGATGCAGGGGAGTCTCAATTACCACAATAATGTCAAGGTGTGTTACCAAACAATAGTTACTTACATATATGTCTGGTTTTTGTTTATGTATTTTTTGTAATAAAAATGGGAAATTGCACATGTAGGCGAGGGTAATAAAACTTTTTGGGATGGAATCCCACATTACACATACATTGATTGGGATCATCCGAGTGAACAAGATTCTGGCATTGGTTCAGGTTCAGTTGAGGGTCCATGGATATTAGGGAATAGGTTGTTTGTGAAACAGAAATTTGCATCAAAACAAGATGTGCAAATGGCAATCAAGCGGAACCTCATGAAGGAGCATTAAGAAGCTGTTGTGGTTGAAAGTACACCGACAAAGTTAAGCATGAAATGTTGTGCGCATGACCAGAATTGTCCGTGGAGGGTTAGGGTAATAAAACCAACGTACGGTGAAAGATGGGTGGTTACCAAATGGGGTGGCAACCACAATGGCTTAAATGATCACATTTCTCAGGACCACAAACAACTTGATCCTAATGTTATTGTTTCACTCGTACTAGGTGCGTTACTGGATGACATGAAAATGATGAGAATTATTGATTTTATTATCATTATTATTAATGTTAACGTGACATTTTTTATTATTAGGGATGATAAAGCATGATCCATCATGTTCAATTGGACTACTCCAAGAGAGGATAACCCATTCCTATGGATACAAAGTTTCATATAGAAAGGCATGGTATGCAAAGCAGAAAGCAATGACAATTATCTATGGTGATTGGGAGGAATCATACGCATTTTTGCCGAGGTGGTGTGACTATATGCTTTGCTTTTCACTAGGTTCTGTTTATCATCTTCAAACAAATTTTTTTATGTGGCTCATAGAATTGTTCATGGAAAACGCGTGTTTCACTGCATTTTTTGGACCTTTAGACAATGTTGCGAGACTTTCAATTTTTGTAAGCCGGTTATTCAAATTGATGGCACTCATTTATTTGGCAAGTACAAAGGAAAATGTTGATTGCCACAACTTAGGATGAAAATAATGAATGTTTGCCACTTGCATTTGCTATTGTTGAGGGTGAGACGTTGGAAGCTTGGGAATACTTTCTGGATAACATTCGCGCGCATGTTACATAGAAGACAAATATTTGTCTTATTTCTGATCGGCACTGAAGCATATTATCTGCAGTTGAGAGGCACTGTGGGTGGCAGCCACCGCATGCTTATCATGTCTTTTGCCTTCGTCATATTGCGAGCAATTTTAATCAAAAGTTTAGAAACGAAAATTTGAAGAGAGCGGTTATGAATTTAGGTATGGTTAAAAACTTCAACTATTAATTTTGCATGTATAACTAAATTTTAATGTTATTTAATTTGTGTGCAGGTTAGACTCCTTCTATTGTTGATTTTGACATAGTCTTCGCACGTTTTCGTGTGAGTTCTGAGGTTGCAAACTGGATTGATAACATCCCCAAGGAAAAGTGGACATGTGCATATGATGTTTAGGGACGAAGGTATGGACATATGACAACAAATTTGGCCGAGTCAGTAAACAGGGTTTTAAAGGGTGCAAGAAACATGCCAATAACTGCGTTGGTTAAACACACATATAACAGATTGGTGGAATATTTTGTTTGTAGGGGGAAATCGGCTCTTAATGAATTGGAAGGTCCTTATCCTCATTGCAAAAATGTGGTTGATATGTTGAAGGCCAATGAGACCAATGCCACTGCTCATTATGTCCGTACATATAATGTTGAACAATCTGTATTTGAGGTTGACGATGGTTA
>QARZ01000570.1:46113-105939 GCA_013407115.1 Glycine latifolia
GGGGGAGTCTGAAATCCAACCACAAGAGGATGCAGGGGAGTCTCAATTACCACAATAATGTCAAGGTGTCTTACCAAACAATAGTTACTTACATATATGTCTGGTTTTTGTTTATGTATTTTTTTGTAATAAAAATGGTAAATTACACATGTAGGCGAGGGTAATAAAACTTTTTGGGATGGAATCCCACATTACACATACATTGATTGGGATCATCCGAGTGAACAAGATTCTGGCACTGGTTCAGGTTCAGTTGAGGGTCCATGGATATTAAGGAATAAGTTGTTTGTGAAACAGGAATTTGCATCAAAACAAGATGTGCAAATGGCAATCAAGCGGAACCTCATGAAGGAGCATCAGGAAGCTGTTGTGGTTGAAAGTACGCCAACAAAGTTAAGCATGAAATGTTATGCACATGACTAGAATTGTCCGTGGAGGGTAAGGGTAATAAAACCAACGTACGGTGAAAGATTGGTGGTTACCAAATGGGGTGGCAACCACAATTGCTTAAATGATCACATTTCTCAGGACCACAAACAACTTGATCCTGATGTTATTGTTTCACTCGTACTAGGTACGTTACTGGATGACATGAAAATAATGAGAATTATTGATTTTATTTTTATTATTATTAATGTTAACGTGACATTTTTTATTATTAGGGATGATAAAACATGATCCATCATGTTCAATTGGACTAGTCCAGGAGAGGATAACTCATTCCTATGGATACAAAGTTTCATATAGAAAGGTATGGTATGCAAAGCAGAAAGCAATGACAATTATCTATGGTGATTGGGAGGAATCATACACATTTTTGCCGAGGTGGTGTGACTATGTGCTTCGCTTTTCACCAAGTTCTATTTATCATCTTCAAACAAAAAATTATTATGTGGCTCATAGAATTGTTCATGGAAAACGCGTGTTTCATCGCATTTTTTGGACCTTCAGACAATGTTGCAAGGCTTTCAATTTTTGTAAGCCGGTTATTCAAATTGATGACACTCATTTATATGGCAAGTACAAAGGTAAATTGTTGATTGCCACAGCTCAGAATGGAAATAATGAATGTTTGCCACTTGCATTTGCTATTGTTGAGGGTAAGACATTGGAAGCTTGGGAATACTTTCTGGATAACATTCACGCGCATGTTCGACAGAAGACAAATATTTGTCTTATTTCTGATCAGCACCGAAGCATATTATCTGCAGTTGAGCGGCACCATGGGTGGCAACCACCGCATGCTTATCATGTCTTTTGCCTTCGTCATATTGAGAGCAATTTTAATCAAAAGTTTAGAAATGAAAATTTGAAGAGAGCGGTTATGAATTTAGGTATGGTTAAAAACTTCATCTATTAATTTTGCATGCATGTATAACTAAATTTTAATGTTATTTAATTTGTGTGTAGGTTATACTCCTTCTATTGTTGATTTTGAGATAGCCTTCGCACGTTTTCGTGATGTGAGTCCTGAGGTTGCAAACTAGATTGATAACATCCCCAAGGTACAGACATATGACAACAAATTTGGCCGAGTCAGTAAACAGGGTTTTAAAGGGTGCAAGAAACATGCCAATAACCGCGTTGGTTAAATACACATATAGCAGATTGGTGGAATATTTTGTTTGCAGGGGCAATCGGCACTTAATGAATTGCAAGGTCCCTATCCTCATTGCAAAAATATGATTGATATGTTGAAGGCCAATGAGACCAACGCTACTACTCATTATGTCCGTACATATAATGTTGAACAATCTCTATTTGGGGTTGATGATGGTTATGACAAATCGTATTCGGTAAACCTCCCTGAGCGGTTCTGTCAGTGTGGGAAATTTAAGGCGTTTAAGTATCCTTGTAGTCATGCCGCAGCAGCCGCTTTACATGTTCGTCAGGCACCGACACAATATGTGGATGACATTCCTTATAACAAACCCGGTACAAGCTTACTCATTTCCATGGCAGCCAATTGGTAATGAGCAAGCAATTCCACCTAGTGCAGATCCAGTGCTTATACCTGACAGATGTGTGTTGCGTGCAAAGGGTCGTCCAAAGTCAACTAGAATACGCAATGAGATGGATGAAGTTGAAGCTAGTCAAAGTCGTATTAGGTGTGGTATATGCAGATTACCTGGTCATAACCGTCGAAATTGTCCTAGTCGTCCATCTACCTCATGATTTTTATGTTGTTGTCAATGTTTTCTTTATGTTGTTATATTTCATAATGAACATTTGAAAATAAACCAAACTTCCACTGAAACCACTCATCTCAGTTATATTATACGCTACGATGAATTTAAAACATGAAAATGCAATCGACATTAACAATTACATAGACAAACATAATCATGGAAACCTAATAAAATAACAGAATATACAAACAATCGGAATTAGAAAGACAAACACAAAAAGCTGAACATTAAAAAACAAAAACAATGAAACGTACTAACAACAACAATTGAAACATGAAAATGAGGAAACTAATCATAGTTTGGAAGATGTTGTGCAGTGGACATGTCATCTTCCAGTAGTTGGATTGCTGGTTTGTTAAAAGTAGCCAAAATTTCTATTGGAGAGAAACGCTTCCAGTAATTAGATTCTGTTAACACCTTCAATACATTTTCATCATTTTTCAGTTGTATTATTTCATATTCAACTAAGTTTTCTGAATATTTTGCATGGCCTGGTTGTCGGAAGAACAATTGTCTGACAACCTGTGATTTGTGAATTCCATAAGGGGGAACTCCTAGCAGCGCAACTTGCTTGAGAAGGAATTTGAAATCTTATTGGATTTGTTCCAGTAAAGGAGTAACCCAAAAATTTGTCTTGTCGTGGTATGTTCCACTTGCCGTTGTAATACAACATTGCATCGTGAGTAGGAGTGATGGTGGATCAAAGTAGTTTGAGTACACCATCGGGTGTTCTGCTTATGATACATAATAATTCTATAGGACCAACACACGGGAGTTTTTCATGGCACACCAATATTGTGCAAACATCATCATCATTTTTCAGTTGCAGAGAATGAAAAAAATTTGCTGACCTGTATTGATGGATGGTTGTCGATAGTAAATTTCATGCACAGATTGGTCATTGGTGAGCAGAAGGGTGTTGTGCATTCTACTCTTGAGTGACTGAAAAGAACATTCATCAGGAACTCGCATTGGTATTGGAGTAGGACATTGAAAAGAAACACCACTTTAGTTGTGTATGATTGATCCATTCGGAAAAATGAATGCTAATTTGGAATTAGCAATGGTTTGAGAGCTTGTTTGTCCTAAGAATGTCATACTATTGAGATTGAATTTCGTTTGCAGAGGTATGATGTTGTGGGATGGCGTGGTTGTGTTAACGGGGTACATATAACGGTGCAAAGTGCCGCATGTGTGGAGCGTGACTAGTCGCGCCTGGATGGGACGTGACTCAACTCCTGTCGTCATAGTGTTGACAATGTCATTTTACAGTTCCATATGTTGCAACAGACATGCGTTCAATCAAATTTATTGACTACAGTATAAAGGACCACAAAGTGTTTTAATTGCAATCGTCATAGTGTTGTCAATGTCATTTTACAGTTCCACATGGTGTAGCAGGCACGTGTCCTGTCAATTTTATTGGCCACCGCATGATTTTATTTTCGATATGTTAATGTTTTCTTTATCTTGTTATTTGTTGCTTTATGTTTTTACATAGTCCATAGCAAATAACATATTTCATAACCTAACGACGTCCATGACAAATATAGGTGATAAAAAAAGGTCCATAATACCATACCTAATACGAAACATAGTCCATAATAATTAACAAATTCAAAATACAAAGTCTACAACTCCGGAGGCCACTAGTAATGACGCGCCTGACGATCAGGCAATCTACGTCTACCACGTCCACGCTGAAACTGTGGAGCAAGAGTCTGAAACTGTGGAGCAGGAGTATGTGCTGGAGATGGCACTGGATTCGGTGGTGGAATGGCCGACGAGTGCGCATGATAGTCTGATTGTCAAGGTGGTGAAAAATCTATCTAGCTATACATTTCCTCAACAGCTATGTCATCCCATGACTGAGGTCCCTGACTACTCATCCCCGCCTGAGCTCCATGACTACTGCTCCCCGGATGATCCTAGCTTGTCGTGGGTGCTGGACTATGCTGATACGCCGTTTGGGTCTGGGTGTCCCAAGATGGCCAATCTGGTTGATAATGTGTATGTGCCTCCGGCTGGGTAGGCTCGTGAAATGCCGCCTGAACACTGTACTCACGACCTATGGAGGGTGTCCTAAACAATCCACTAATCTCCGGGTTGGGTTCCTGAATAGGCTCAGGAATTGGTTGAATAGGTCGGCGACAACGTCCTAACCCTCGACCCTCTTTTGCACGACGTCTCACGTTGATAGACAACTGTGGCTCCTCCGGAAGCTGAGTCAGGGGTGCCTCTGGACCTGGCTCCTCCACCCAAACGGTCTCTCTTAAAACAGATATCAGACGACCTATTTCCTTGTGCACATATCCCAAACTGTGGTGAGGAAATTGCTCAGGCATGGTCACAAAATACAAATTATCCAGACCATCCACCTGTAAGTCACAACATATATACATAAAGAAAAATAGATGATAATAGTAAATAAATTATTTCCAGTAAATGACTTACACAACGTCCTAATTTGGCAGCCCGCTTCGTGACATATCGCTTGCCGGACAATCTATACCAAGCCATGTACTCATGGTTGGGTGACATAAGACCATGTATTTCAGGAGGCACTTCAACATGTTCAGCTCGCCTATTCCATCTCTGTATAAATTTCCTTAGTCTGCGAGGCCAATTTTCTTAAGGTTTACCTTGAAGGGTATAATCATGCACTCCTTTCAATTTCCCAGGCCTGTGAGGTATCGGTTGATCCCGCCCAAATTGCCTTATGCATCTATCAGGCTGGGAATACTCAGCAATGTGAAAACAAATAATAGGTGTCCTAGCCATCCACAAATACTTTGTGTCAGCAGATGTACCCAAGAATTCGTAATCTCCATAAGGTTGCCAAACCACCTAAAAGATTAAAATATATATACGACTCAATTGCATATTGACAATAGTTTAAATAAATGATATTTGATTCCAATAACATACCTCATCTCTGCATAAGGTGTCTAGTCTGTCTCGATACCAACTTAGTGAGTTAATTCTGAACCGATCTAGAGCATTAAACCTAGTTTCCAAATTCAACATTCAAATGTTAATTGCAGTACACATAAATAAATTGTGATTTAGGTAATACAAAATAAACATACCTGTGTCCGAAGTGCGGGTTGAGCTCATGCAAATCAGGCAAAGGGGGAGCGATGGGTGGAAATCTGAGCCATGCCCAAATCTGCAGCAAAATAGTGCAACCACCAATGTCTTTTCTATCAGGATCTGTACAATCGCACAATAGTCTAAACAAGTTTGCCAGAACTGCAGACCCCCAGCTATATGAACCAATGCAGCAAAATCACCACCAAGTAAGGCGATGTAGCGACATCCTACTACGCTCCCCCCCCGATCTGTCGCATAGGATCCAAGATCCTAACATCCGTGCAATGTGAGCCTTCGTGAAGTATATCACATTCTGAGGATGACCAGCAACTACATCCCATGTTGGATATACTCTGTCGAAATATGAGAGCTTCAAATTGCTGGAGGATAACTCAGTGGCCGCATCAGGCCCGTTACCAAAAACCTCATTACAAACTTCTGCCCAATCCATGCAAGTCTTCCCAATAACGACTTGCCCATCAGTAGGCAATCCTAATATACCTGCGACATCTTGCAAGGTAATTGTTATCTCACCCTACAGCATATGAAAGGTGTGTGTCTCTGGCCTCCACCGCTCAACCATAGCGCTGATAAAGCCAGCATCAATCTGAAAAATATAGGTCACTTATAAATTTATAAGTTCAAAATACGCTAATTTCAACACATTACATATAACAATATTGTAAGTGCTTACCTGCATATATCGCATGCGGGCAACGTGTAAAAAACCAGCCTGAGTCAAATACTGTGCGACTAGGTCTGGAATATCGTCTGGTCGAGGTCCACTACTAGGTCAACCTCCGCGACGAATATTTAATTCTCTTCGTGTTTCATTGCTCCAAATAGCCTGTGAAATATGCGTGCGTTGTCTGTGCCTCCTAAGTGTATCTCGTCGATATGGTCTAGGAATAACATGTGTTGTGAAATTGGTAGGCTCAGGCTCATGGTCAGGTCCAGAACGAGGTGGCTCAGAGGATGATGACTCAGCCATGATAATATTGTAAGCCAATAATTTGAAACAAATAACTAACTATATCACTAGAATTTAATAATCATATTATGATAATTTATTTAAAATTTGAAATAGAAATAATTTTCAAGAATAACCTAGGTCACTAACTAATAATATTATAAGCCAATAATTTGAAACAAATAACTAACTATATCGCTAGAATTTAATAATCATATTATGATGATTTATTTAAAATTTGAAATAAAAATAATTTTCAAGAATAACCTAGGTCACTAACTAATAATATTCTAAGCCATTAATCTGAAACAAAATAACTAACTATATCACTAGAATTTAATAATCATATTATGATGTTTTATTTAAAATTTGAAATAGAAATAATTTTCAAGAATAACCTAGGTCACTAACTAATAATATTCTAAGCCAATAATTTGAAACAAATAAGTAACTATATCGCTAGAATTTAATAATCATATTAGGATAATTTATTTAAAATTTGAAATAGAAATAATTTTCAAGAATAACCTAGGTCACTAACTAATAATATTCTAAGCCAATAATTTAAAACAAATACCTAACTTTATCGCTAGAATTTATTAATCATATTATCATAATTTATTTAAAATTTGAAATAGAAATAATTTTCAACAATAACCTAGGTCACTAACTAATAATATTCTAAGTCAATAATTTGAAACAAATAACTAACTATATAGCTAGAATTTAATAATCATATTATCATAATTTATTTAATTTGATCATGCAAATAATTTTCATCAAATTATTAGGTATATTTTAGGTAGGTATGTCCTTAATCATTACCTAGATCACTAACTAATAATATTCTAAGCCAACAAACATGTTACAACTAACTAACTTAGGTAGGTATGTCCTTATTCATAACTTAGGTCACCAACTAATAATATTCTAAGCCAACAAACATGTTACAACTAACTAACTTAGCTACGTATGTCCTTAATCATAACCTAGGTCACGTAACTATTTATAATACAAGTCACTAACAATTTCATATATCAATAACAATTTTCAAAGACAATAATATAATATATTTCATGTAATATAAAAAATAGATATTCAAGTACTTACTTGATTGACAGAGTTTCACTGCGCAAAGCCTCAAATTCAAACAGAAAGCTAGAGAGAAGTTAAAGCAAAATGCTAGAGAGAAGGTAAAAGTAAAAAAGTGAAAGGAAATAGTGAATTTGGGGTATTTATAGGGAGACGCAACAGACTGCACACAGGGAGCAGTGTCGCGCTTGGGGTGGGCGAGACCGGTCATGCCTAGTGGGGGTGCGACTCAGCCCCAGTCGCGCTTGGAGGGGGCGTGTCGGGTTGCATCTGGGTGGGGCGCGATTGATTACTGTACTTGCATAAATAACTTCAAAACAGCGGTAAATCCGTAATTTTATTTTAAAAGAACAATAAATTAATTTTTTTTGCCCACCCAATTTAAATTAAACATATGTTGTTCCACTTCGATTGCTAATGGTTTTTGGAGACGTTTTTTCCAAAAAATGTCTGATCATGTTTTAACGTTGAATTCTTCTTGGCTAATGTTGAAAAGATAACGAGACCGAGCCTACGGAATAAAATATTTATGTTGTGTTACTTATCTATACTAAAGATATGATAGAAATTAGAAAGTATATATATGCTTCAGTTTGTTTTCTTAAAGATCTTACAATATTGCTGACATAAGAGGAGTCCCTCTATATTTAGGTCACAACAATTTATAACTTTTGGGTTAATGTAAAAGAACTATTATAAAAAAAAACTACATTGATATTGTACAAATTTTAACCAAACTAAAATAAAATATTAAAACAATGAAAGGAACTTTTTAAAGTTGATGTGTAATCAGTGGCGGAGCCAGAAATTTTTTTGAGGGGGTGCGAATATAAAAAAAATTATATCATAAATAAAAGAATTTGAAGACAATACAAATCTAATATACAAAAAGATGCAAACCGCAAACCATAGAAAGACAAATTGCAAACAGGGTGGATTGATGACCAAATTGACAAAGTTTAGTGGGTCTTAATAAAATAATTCATAATTTAAAATCAAACTCAAAGTAATAATATGGAGATAAGAGATAAAGAAGACAATCAGTTTTAGCGTGAAAAATCCAATTGGATAAGAAATCACAACGTCCAAATTGGATAATCAATCCAATGGACAACGCCACTATGATAATAAATAAGTACCTTTAAATTCTGATGGAGAGTTAAGAATCAGACTTGTCAAACGCTTCTATATGATCTCATAACAATTCTCTCAATGATGCAAACATAAACTCTCTAAAGCTCTAATATTATTTGGAATGGAATGCATACTATCAACACAAAAATATATTTCTATTTATATTAATTTAAGCATACGATTTTAACCAATTTTTGAAATGCAATCCTAAAAATATTTTATCATATTATGCAATGCAATCTTAAATATATTTTATATTATACAATACAATCTTAAAAATATTCTATCATATTTTTGAATATAATATTAAAAAATATTCTATACTATATTTGAATGCAATCTTAAAAAATATTTTATCTTATTATGTAATGTAATCTTAAAGATTTCTATTATATTATGTAATACAATCTCAAAAATATTTTATCATATTTTTTAATGTAATATTAAAAAATATTATATTATTATATTATTTTAATTTTTAATATATATATATATATATAATAAAATTTATATTAATAAAATTTTAGGGGGGATGATGGCCCACCCTAGCCCCCCCTGTCTCCGCCCCTGTTTGTAATCCGGCTTTTGGTATGTATAAATTTCTGTCTTTGTTTCTTTTTCTTTGTCATATTTTAAAAGAATTTTTTATTCCAATTTTTTATGCATAAATAAACCAAAATATACTTGTATTTTTAAATGTTGAAAATAATATTAATTAGGATAAAACTTAATTGTAACATCGAACAATTTTTTAGTGTTATTTTCAATTAAAATTAAAATTTCATGCTAATAACTCGTGTAAAAGAGGTCATCATCACCAAAAGTCGAACTCTAATTTTAACTAGAAAACAATATAAAAAACAAATATTTTAATCATATCTCTATTTTTTATCTAATTCTTAATTATTTTAGACTTTTAATTTATAACGTATGAAATGGAAATGATAATATGAAAGTTATATTAACAAAAAATTGAAAAATTAATAAAAACGTAGTAGTAACTAGTAATAATAGGAAGGCTCATTTTTGGATGGCTGGGAATAAATGGAACAAAGATGATAATCAATAAACATTGACAGATACAGACTAGGTTTTGTTCATGGGTACCAAACGAAAGGAAAAAGTTGAGAATTAATGCCCTCTCTTATTAATTACTACTTACTAAATTGCTTTGACAAGGCGTAAGTACCTAACTATTCGGTCTCAGATCGAGTAACACGTCTTACTACAACTATGCAAAAACGCACACACCAAATAAATGAAATTGATAGCAGAAAAGAAATTTGCCCCACTATGAAACTGGCAACGCGGATTAATAAATTTCCACTAATTAACTTACTTGGCAACATGTAGACAGATATTGTTAGGCTTTCAACCCGTAGCCACTCAAAATAGTAGTATATATTATGCAAAATTTATCCTAATTACATATTATTTTTAATTGCCAAGTGTTTTCTTCCCTATTGGGTCCTAATATTCCCGTGACACAATAAAAGTAAATAGAGAAGGTTGAAAGAGCATGTGGCCATATATAGAGCTGCAAGTACGTTCTCACTTCTCAATACTCATGGACAAAAAAACTTCTTCCCTGAATTTTTAAGTACTTGTAGTTTTTTTTATCAATAAATATTAATTTTTATTAAAAAAATTAAACTTATAATTTTTTTTCTTAATCATTCAACTCACATTAATTATATCTCCCAAAAGTGCTTATTGTTGATTGTTGATAAATAGTACGTATGATCTAAACCATAAATGTCAGGCATTGTGTGGAGCAAACTTTGGACATTGTCGTCTAAATTGCATTGGTTGTATTTCTTGGGAGATTCACTGAACATAGTGTCAATGCCAATGGGTCACGTATGGTGTACTGATGGTTCTACCGTGGGTGTTTACATGTATCATGTATCGTGGTCCCCTGGACATTGGAATTGGATAGTGCAGATTGAAATGATGGATTGCATTGGGACAATAATCTTTTGAAAATTCTAGTTTAATGGCAAAAATATACTAGTACATTGTGACTATATAGTTTTTGCTTACAATTTACACGACCAGCCCAACCCTAAGGTAAATATCAAGTCTTTAATTGCTTTAAACTCTAAATAATATTTTTAAATATTTAAAAATTAATGATTGCTAGATAAATAATATCTGTTATCAGTAATAATTATTTTTTTAAGGTTATGATATTAAATTATTCCTCTTTTGAAAATGTTTCATCTATTCATCTGTTCTGCACGTACTGATTAATCTCATTCAGTGTTCTATTCATTTAATTTGTATTATCTAATTCACTCTTTTGAAAATGTTTCATCTATTCATCTTTTAATTGCTTTCTATTATTAGTAATAATATCACCGTTGTAGTTTACATATCTTAAAACAATAATCATTTGTTCTTTAATTGATATATCACGAGCTTCATCAACTAGTATAGAGAAAAAATTATCCCCAATAATTGAAATAATAGCTCTGGTAACTAAACTAGCAGCAACACTAGTAATATCTTTCTGAATTGAGGGAGCTATCATTTTGAGATTCTCTAGAGCATTATTCAAAGATACATTATTTATCTCCTCATTGATTTCACAAAAGAATTTTACAAGCTCCACAAAATTTCCATAATTCATTGAAGCATCTGTCTCATCATGTCCCCGGAAAGCCAAATCTTGTCGTATGAGATATCAAACACATCGAACAAAACCATTCAGATGAATACGATAATCTTGTTTGGCTTTGTCAGAAATGTCAAACACAACAATGTCAATATGCTGATTTTGATTCATCAAATCGTTGGCAGCATTAAAGCACAACTTATGAATGCTTCCAACTTTCCCAATATGTTTATGAAGCCGTTGTTTGTCCTTCCAATTGCTAAATCCTTCTCCCGTAAATGAATCATAACCACCCCTTCAATCACCATATTCACAATTAAATAGATA
This sequence comes from Glycine latifolia, assembly GCA_013407115.1. Taxonomy (NCBI): domain Eukaryota; kingdom Viridiplantae; phylum Streptophyta; class Magnoliopsida; order Fabales; family Fabaceae; genus Glycine; species Glycine latifolia. The sequence goes on from QARZ01000570.1 coordinate 57,536, forward strand.
ACAATGCAAGCAAAATACAACATCTTTTGATTCACTATACTCCAACCAAGTGTCAAACTCATTGTACCATTGAGGATTAAATCTACGCATCTTACCCACAATTAAGGATTGAGGAAAGTTCTCAAGTTTTGATTGATAATGACCATTCATTAGATAAATTCTTCAAATCATTTCCCTTTCTTGACCACTCTTCGTAATGCTCATAATAGGAAGTCTTTTACCCGGATCAAAAACATACAAATCATTTCCCTTTCTTGAACACTCATTTTGTTTATCTTGAACTAAATCAATAGATGAAAATTCAAATCGAGAACGTTTAGCACTACTAATACTAGCACTTGACTTTTGTAAAAAAAGAGACTAAATACCTTTCCATCCTAAAATATTGCAAATGGAAAATGACAAAAATGAATCAATATATACCCAAAACATGAATCAATAATAACCAATTGACCACCAGCTTTTCAGGAAAATTACTCTAGATTATTGTACAATAAATTATTAATGCCTACGTACAACACTACATATGATCCCCACATTATTGAAATACACAAAACCTTGATGCATAGACAAAGTAAAATAACATCTCACTATAAAGTTGAGAGCACAATTCGAATTTGAGAAGTAAATAATAAATAAATCATAATTATCAAAACAGATTTCTCTAAATTTTTCATATATATATATATATATATATATATACACACATACATACAAATGCTGAAAAATAAAAACAGATTACTCTAAATTCTTTAAGGGCATTTGCTGGCTTTTGGGTGGACTACACTATCACAGCCACTTTCCGCTGACATGAAGTATATTAATAATAGCATATTTTACACACAAATAATAAGAAACTGTTTAGAACATGAAGCTGAAAAAGTGGTATTTGGTAGAAACCACAAAGGGGCCAAACTTGGAAGTGGAAGTCGGAAGGCCCAAGGAGGCGCGCGTTAGGAGGAACGGCGAAGGGGCCAAACCTGGGCACTTGCCGACGTGACTCCGTGAGCAGCGGCGAAGAGGAACGGAGAACAGAAGGAGAAACAGTGGACAGAACAAAGAAGCAGCGGCGGAGCTGCGGAGGAATGGAGAGGCCCGAGGACGCTAGAACATGTAGGACGCGACGCCGACGCGAGTCACTTGAGAAGAGAACAGAACGGAGAAGCAGCTGCAGCAGGGAAGCTTGAAGAGAAGAGAACCCAAAATGAAAAATGCTGTCATATTTTGTGACCTAGGTATTTTGGAAAAAACTATAAAAATGAAGGGCATATGGGTATTTTCACTGGCAAATTCATGGGTGGGCCCCCCTTCTCTACTTTCGTCCGCATCTGTGCACAAAGAAATTAAAGTTACATTAAAATCGCTAATTTATTGATATTTGCATTATATTATCTTGAGAGATTTTTTCGTTCTTATTGAATAGTTCTATGTCAAGTATTATCTTGAATTGATGTTCTTAAGATACTGATGAGGGATTTTCTCTAATAAGACGTTCTTATCTCTTTTTTAATTATTACTTTTTGTTATTATTAAAGATTTTCTAATTAGAGTGTGTTTAGTAAAGTATTTTAGTTATTTTTAATTTTTTTATTACATGAAAATTTTGTTTGGTTTTTTGGTAAACAAAATTTTTAATAACTTTTAGTGTTTTTTAAGACATTGGTTAGAGTAGATTTTTTAAAACTTTAACAACTAGCTTCTAATTATTTTATATTTATTAATATTTAGTCTTTGAATATTTATTATATTTTTTTCAATCTTTTTTATTGAAGATAAAATTTTATTATTTTTATCTTTTATTATATATGATAGGATTTCTTCACACTACTACAAGAATGGTCTTTAACGACACGTTATTGAGAGTGCGGTGGTAATTTTGTAAATAAAAAATGTCAATTTTAAAGACGATTGTTTAAATAACCGTTTTTGAAATGTCAGACTACGATGGTCTTAACTGCAATCGTCTTTGTACCCATTTAGGTTTCCGCTATAATCCTCTATCACTCTCTCTCTCTTCAAATCATGCTTTTAAAAAAAACTGATGTACATTTTTTTGGATATTTTATAAATAAAAATAAAAAATTAGTTTATTAAATTATAAGTGTTTGATAAACTTAAAAGTAATATATAATTTTATATCTTTATAATTTATTTCAATTTTTATCTCTTTTTTATAATTTTCTTATTAGCCACACAATGCGTTAATATATATATATATATATGTTTTATTATAAATAAAATAAGTCAGTCCAATCATTTATTTTATAATACATTATATATTATATCATAAATTTTTTTAAACTAAAACCATGCATATATGTTTGAAGTCAAAGTGACCTAATTACTGTGAAGGAAAAAAAAAAAAAAAAAAAAAGAGGTCTAAAACGAGATGGGATCTTGCAGTTACTTACTATTGTATTTGCACAAAGAATCAACTTGCTGTCCTGTGCATATATTTTTTTTGGTGATCAACAGGAGCTAAAACCTGCAGTTACTACTGTATTTGCACAAAGAATCAATTTACTGTGCTAAGCATATATTTCAATATAAAATCAGTAAATAAAATTAATTTAAATACAAATCACGGATACTTTTAATGATTCAAAACTAATTACATCTAAATTAACAAAAAATAATATTCTACCAACTAATATTTATTCGGAAGAAAAAAAACTAACTTCATTTAGTTTTAAATAAAATAGGCCGAAAGTCAAAGAACATGAACTCAAATTCATATTTTATAAGACGAATATCAGTTAATGTCTTTAAGATAGTTTTATTTTTCAAAAGGAATCATTAAGATAGTTAAAAACGAAAAACTTTATTAAAAAGTATTATTGATATTATTCCACTATAATTTCTAACAGAACTCAGTATGATTTCCAATAAAGAACTTTTATTACGAATATTATTCGTGTAATCAACGTCGTAACAACATTACTTTGAGCACTATAATTTTGTTTTCAAGCTTATAACAAAAAGAATTAACAAATGAAAGAATCTCTCGTATAGCCTAACAAGTAAGAACTAAGCATCGATGAAAACTACTTTGGGTAGTAGTTTTACACGAGTGTGGAGCAAGCTGAGGTTTTAGGGTCAACAAGAGCTGGCAACAGATACTTCCTTCCGTTGACTCCATTCGCGTTGTAGCTAGCACCAGTTGTGGGGTCCACCAAGAGGTTCCCTGCATAACCAGGGTACGCGCCCTTACCGTACACCCTGGTGCAAGCCGAACCTGCTTCCAACGGAGCCTCTTTGGGTCCTTGAAAGTAACCATTTCCAAAAGGGTTGGTCACGGTCCCAGCCAAGAGGCTAGCCATGTTGATGACCATGCCATCAAGTCCCACATCGTTGTTGGGTGCAACCAAAGGTGGGTTCTGGGGACCGTGCCACGCGCACTGACCCGGGCACTGTGTCTCTGAATTACCCACCCAAATGTACGCGAACTTGTATATCTTTCCGTTCATGCGCGCCCCCACGGAGGATCCATGTGTTCCGCCCCTACTGGAACAGAACCCCCCACTGCCACGTCAGCAGAAGTGAGAACAATGTTAATGGCGTTTCTCTGTGGAGCCTTGGATGCAAGTTTTAAGATTTGGTTATTTGTAAGCGATTTGCCCAAGGAGTAATTCTCGTCCAGGATTTGGGTGGTGCCGAGGGAAAGAGCGAGTTTTGGGGACGAGTTCTTGTAGTATTTATCGGTGGCTTTCCACCACGTGGCAACGGATGGTTGGGCGGTGACGCGTTTGGGAGAGGTGAGCGAGGTGATGAAATCAGCAACGATGGCTTTTTGAGAAGGTTTGAATTTACCGTACCAAATGAGGTTTACGGAGATTTTGCCTGTGAGGAGAGGACCTCTGTGGTATTGAAACTTCAATTGCGGGTCTGACTTGGACAACTTCCTGGCTGAACTCAAATGAAGAGTTGCAATGGTTAGAAAAAGGATCGAGAGAACAGTTGTGGATGCAAGAGAAGAGGCCATTTCTATGTATTTTTGTATCGAGAGAGCAAATAAAATGGTAGTGTAATAAGAAGTGAGATCGATGTTGTGACTGTTGGATTATTTTTGTAGGAAATATTTTTTAGGAGAGGAAGAGATGTAGATAATTATTTTTTAGGGAATGAGTTGCTAAGCTCAAGAATGTATTAGAAGAAAGGATTAAAAGTTGTTGTTGATGTTGTTGTTGGTAGTTACAAATGCTAGGATCTCATGACTATTTATACTAGTCTATGGATGTATCTAGATTTATTTAGAAAATAGAGAACCTAGAATCTTCTACTCTAGTGACTTATTTTCTATCATATTCTAGAATCATTAAGTACATGAGAAATATAGAGTTTTCTAGAATCATCAAGTGTAGGAAAATATAGAATTCTCTAGAATATCCAAGAAGTAGATTTCTCTAGAATATTCATGAGAGATGTAAGTAAATGCATTAATTCTAACACTCCCCCTTAATGCATTTGCTTGATGACTCCGATGCGTTCTCGTAGATTGCAGAATCTCTGTCTTGGAAGTGGCTTGGTAAAAATATCTGATAATTGGTCTTCTGACTTGCAATGTTTTAATTTGATGTATCCATTCTCGTGAGCTTCCCGAATGAAATGATACTTAATTTTAATGTGCTTTGACCTTTCATTACTCACTTGATTTTTGGCGATATCAATGGCGGCGGTGTTGTCACAGAATAGGACAATTCCTCCTCGTTGATGTTCACCAATATCTTCAAGAATTCTTTGCATCCACATAGCTTGACAAGTTGTCTTTGCTACTGCAATGTATTCTGCTTCTGCAGTGGATAAGGATATCGTCTTTTGCTTCTTTGATATTCATGCACATATGCTTGATCCGAACATAAATGCATAGCCTGTAGTACTCTTTGAGTCTTCTACACATCCACCAAGATCGCTATCCGAGTAGGCAATTAAATTTGAAGCTACTCTGGCTTTGTAGAAGATGCCATAATCTCGCGTACCTTGCAAGTATCTTAACACTCTCTTCGCAACACCAAAGTGTATCTGACTTGGCTGGTGTGAAAATCTTGAGAGTAGACTTGTAGCGAACATGATGTTCGGCCTTGTATTGGTTAAGTACATCAGACTCCCAACCAAGCTTTTGTAAAGAGTGCTATCTACTTTCTTCGCTCCATCATTTAGCTTCAATTTCTCGTTCGTGTCTAAGGGTGTTGATACTGGATTGCAATTCAACATGTTGAACTTCTCAAGTATGCTTTTTGTGTACTTTTGTTGAGAGATGAATATTCCTTCAGCTCCTTGAGAAACTTCAATGCCCAAGAAATAGTGTAGAAGTCCCAAGTCCGTCATCTCATATGTCTTCATCATATCTTCTTTGAAATTCTTCATCATTCTTCCATTGCTGCCTGTGAAGATCAAATCATCAACATAGAGAGAGCAAATAAGGATATTACCTTCATCTTTCTTCACATATAATGTGGCTTCGCTCTTGCTTTTAGAAAATCCATTTTTGAGGAAATAGTTGTCAATCTCCTTGTACCAAGCTCTTGGAGCTTGCTTTAGCCCATAAAGAGCTTTCTTCAGCTTGTAGACTTTGTTTTCTCCCCCTTTCACCAAAAACCCTTCTGGTTGCTCGACATGGATTTCTTCTTCTAGCTTTCCATTCAGGAATGTCGACTTGACATCAAGTTGATAGATTCTCCATTGCTTCAGCGTTGCAAGAGAAATTATGGTTCTTATGGTTTCCATCCTTGTGACGGGAGAGAATGTCTCAAAGAAATCAATCCGGGGTTTTTGAGTGAACCCTTTTGCAACAAGTCTCGCTTTGTGCTTCTGGACATTGTCGTCTGGATTGACTTTTGTTCTGTAGATCCACTTCAGGCCAACAATCTTCCTTCCTTGTGGTTGATCGACCAACTCCTAAGTATCATTTTTCTCGATCATATGTATTTCCTCCTTCATTGCTTGTCTCCAAACATCATATTTTGCTGCTTCTTCAAATGTTGAAGGCTCAACAACCATGAAGTTGCAATTTTCGTAGATGTCACTTAGCCTTCTTGTTCTCAATGGAGGAGAATCTCCATCATCACTTGAGTCTTGATCTCCCACTTGTTCTGGCTCTTCTTCATTTGTGGGTGGAAGTCTCGATTGAGTGATTTAAATATCATTAACTTGTTTTTCCTTCCAATCCCATACTGCATTTTCATGGAAGATAACATCTCTACTAACAACCAGCTTGTTAGTATTAACATTATACAGTCTATATGCTTTCTTATCAAAACTGTATCCAATGAATATGCATTTCTCACTTTTATCATCTAACTTAGTCCTCTTTTGAGAAGGAACATGAGCATAACAAATGCAACCAAAAATTCTTGAATGACTTACAAATGACTTTCTTCCGGTCCATGCTTCATATGGTGTCATGTTCTTCACTGCTTTTGTGGGGCATCTATTTAAGATATAGACCGCCGTATTAACAGCTTCTGCCCAAAACTTCTTTGGCAAGTCCTTCTCTTTTAGCATAGCTCGAGCAATCTCCACAATAGTCCGGCTTTCGGCAACTCCATTTTGCTGAGGAGTATAGCCGGCTATGAGTTCTTTTTTAATCCCTTCATTTTTGTAGTACTCTTCAAATTCTTGTGAGGTGTATTCACCTCCATGGTCACTTCTTATCCTCTTTATTTTGCAATCAATTTGCTTCTCAACAAGGGCTTTAAATGCCTTGAAGATTGTCAAGACATCTGATTTTTCTTTCAGAAAATAAACCCAAGTCATTCGTGAATAATCATCAATAAAGAGTAAGAAGTACCTTTGTTGCCCCAATGAAGGCGTCTTCATAGGTCCGCATAAGTCGGTGTGAATAAGCTCCAATGGTGCACGAGCTCTCCTCGATCTTCCTTTGGGGAATGGCTCTCGATGTTGCTTGCCCATTATACAAGCTTCGCATGGATTCAAGTTGCTTCGAATTTTTGGAAGACCATTCATCATGTTCTTTTGCTTGAGAAGTTTTAGCTCGTTGAAGTTGAGATGGCAAAATCTTTTATGCCAAGTCCACGAGTCATTAGCAGCTTCAGCTCTTAATGCTTGATATTGTAGGTCAGAGGCAAATTTCTATTTCTCTCCATTGTTACTTCAACAATTGGATGCTCGGGCTTCTTGGAGTCATAAATCCTTTAGTGATTGTCTTGGAAGATGACATTATAGCCTTTCTCCATCAGCTGGCCAACACTTAATAAACTGTATTCCAAGTCAGGAACTAGGAGTACATCATGGATGTATTTGACTCCCTTCTTTGTAGCCACTGCAATTGTCCTTTTTCCTTTTGCCTCCACAACAGCTCCATTTCCCATAGTTACTTTAGATTTGACTGTTGTGTCTAGATTTAGGAAAGCTTTTTCATTTCCAGACATATGGTTAGTGCACCCACTATCAATGTACCATATGTCATGTTTAGCATGAGTGGCTAAGAGGGATGCATCAAATAAGTTTTCTTCTTCCTTTTCTTCAGAAAAATTAGCTTGCTCCTTACTTTTATTTTTAAATCTACAATTCTTCTTAATATGATTGAATTTATTGCAGTAGTTGCATTTAGGCTTTCCTTTATGCCAGCAATCTTCAGTTGAGTGATTATTTCTATTGCATATCTTGCAAGATGGTTTAGAATTGGTACCTCTTTCATTTGAGTACTCCTTCTTTGTCTGCCGATCTTGCTTTCCTTGAAATTGTTGTTTGTGTTCTCCCTTCTTCACAAATTTATGATCTTTCTCCTTGGCTTTGGACTGAAAAACATTCTCGCTTGGTTGTTCTCCTTGCTTGAATCTTCTCTTCTCATGGGCTTGAAGAGAACCCATCAATCCTCTAATCGTAAGAGTGCTAATATCCTTTGTTTCTACAATCACGGTGACAATATACCACTACTACAAAATCTGCATTTTACGACAGGAATTCTAAGTCGGTTGTCGCGAAACCGACGTTGTATATAGGGCGGTGGCATTTTTGCAATTAAACTCAACATTTTGAAGTTGGTTTTAGCAAAACGACGACGGTTGAGTTTGTAACCGTCTTTGTTTGTTATATTCAAAGTCGTTTTAGCCTCAACCGTCTTTGAAATTGAGTTTGTAATGTGACACGTCAACGTTTTGGTTGAAAAGGATCTCTTCTTCAGTGGTGGAAGCTACTAGAAAGGAACACACAACACTAGTTTGTTGCGCACTGCAATGAGGAAGTGGACGGTTGCTTCCGCTCTCCTTCTTCTCTCTCTCCTCTTTCTCTTTGCAGATCAAGGTATGCCACTTCACAATTCACTCTTCTTCTACGCATTATGCATGTTGTTCGAATTCGTTAAGGCATCTGCGTTTGGTTTTCTAGGTCAAAAGTTTCAGGCGAATGCCGAGGGAGATTCCGACGAGCTTGTAGATCCACCGAAGGTAGAGGATAAGATTGGTGCTGTGCATCATGGCCTTTCAACCGATTCAGATGTCGTCAAGAGGTGTGCGTTGTTTGATTTCTCTTTTTCTCTTGTTTTTTTGTGTATAAACGCTTGCGTGTTGTTGTGATTGAAAGGGAGGCAGAGTCAATCTCGAAGAGATCTTTCCGTAGCAACGCGGAGAAGTTTGAGTTCCAAACGGCAGTGTCGCGGCTTATGGATATCATCATCAGTTCTCTCTACAGTAACAGGGATATCTTTGTTTACATTTGGAAAATGCCTGCATTTAAATTTTTATATGAATTGTTGAACGATGTGCTTGTGGCGAATAATGTGCACATTCTAGGCTTTGGACAAGATTAGGTTCCTCTCCCTCACGGATAAGGAGGTGTTGGGAGAAGGTGATAACACCAAGCTTGATACTCAGGTTAGTATTGCTATATTTTGGTTATTATGCATTTTTTCAAGGTTGTTTTTGGCTATATGATTTTTATGAAGACAGTCTAAGCAATGTTGGTGTTTTATTGTTTTTGGAACTAAACTTAAACATATTGGTCCTACAGATTAAGTTGGACAAGGAAAATAAAATTCTCTCAATTCGAGACAGAGGTACGGTATTGGTATGACAAAGGAAGATTTGGTAAAGAATTTGGGAACAATAGCAAAATCTGGAACTTCTGGTATGTATGTTGTGGACATTATTGCTGAAGTAGTTTTTGCTTGTGATGTGGTTGGGAAGATGTTAATTGGAGGCCGTTGAAAGATGATACTTAGTGATGCTAGAGATGCTGATATTTTTCATTAAATTATCTTTTGGCTGTTGAAAGACTATGATCTATTTTGGTGGACTTACATAAGTTGTTTTACTACTGATTGTTCATGGTACCCATTTGTAGGGGTGTTCACGGGTACGGGTCACCCGTGAACCCGAACTGATCCGAATCGATCCGAACAGTTTGGGTTGGGTCATTTATGTATTTGGGTCAAAACCGAACCGAACCGATCAAAACTGTTCATGTACGGGTTGGGTCACGAGTTTAGATTTACAGATCCGTTGACCCGATGACCCGATCTGTTAACCCGTAATAATAATATAAATTTTATTTTATATATATATATATATATATATATATATATATATTAAAAATTAAAAAAAATTGACAATAAAAAAGGTGTGGTATTGTAAATGTGTGGGCTCAATGAAGCCCAATCCATAATCATCTTATCTTATCTTATCTTTAGGATTTATGTTTCTTTTTATTCTCTCATCCTTCTCTGCACTTCTGTTACCCTTTCATCTCATCTCTTTCTTTGCACTTCTGTTACCCTTTCATCTCATCTCCTTCTCTGCAACTGCATTAGAATCCTTTGTCTGGATTCTCATTAGAATCCCTTTGGGTTCGTACTTATCGTCTGACTTTGGCTACCAATCACTCCGCTTAAGGCATTTTTGTTCGCCATTGAAACTCCGTCGTGGGTAAGTGTGATTCTTCGTTGCTATATTGCGATTAATATTGAATAGTATCCAAATGCTATATTGCTATATTGCTATATTACCCAAACGCTTTGCCTTTAAAAAAGAATTTGTGAGGTAACTATTTGTCTGGATTTGATATATATGCTCGTGAGTCATGAATAATGGAGCTTGAATATTATATAGATGATAAATTCTAATTAGTAGCGTTTTAAACACATTCCTAATTATCATTAACAATCAAATTTGATATAATTTTTAGCTACTATTTGCTATAAATTAAAATATATTAAACTTGTTGCATGTATCAAAATTAATTTATTCATTTTAATTTTTTTCAAAAATTCCATCATTTAATTGTTTCTAAGAGACTAGAAAAAAGAAAAAAAAAGTAGTTCCTTTATCTTCTTTCTACCTGTTAAGGCCTACCCTTTGACTTATTTCTGTTTCGAAAATCATTAATGTAGTTGGCATAACATGATGCTTTTAAAGCTCTGGTTCTCTAGGAAAGGCATATGTGGTTGTTTATGTAATGTAGTGTTTTATGTAGTAGTAATGAATAAATCTTTTGGATAAAAAATTTTCTCGATTTATAGAAGGACGGATTATATTGTTTTGAACCTTGCTCGCATAAAGTCAGATTTCAATTTCTATCCAACAATCAGGATGGATAGAAAGACATATCATCTGCCCTTTGATTCTCTAGCCGAGTTGGAATTGCAAGGGGGAAGAAGTTTTTACAGAAGTAAGTGGGAATTGATAATAATATAATCTAATTTACTGATGCCTACCGGAAAGCTCAGTAGGGGCTGAGCTAGACAAGCAAGCAACTATCAGCCCTCCTAATAGGTAGGGGAGAGATCCTTACCAATACATTTGAGATCCGGCTTAAAAGACAAAGCAAAAAGCATCTTTTGTTTATCATGTTTATAATATTAATGAATCATATGTTATTTATTTATTTATTTGTTTCAGCAAATCTGGTTGCAACAAATTTAGTTATTACAAAACTTGGTTTGTAAGAAACAGTTGTGATTCAGACTATTATAGTAAATTTTGTTCAAAAATCTTTTGTTTTAATTTATATTATAAGTCTATTTTAGAATATTATGTTGATGGTATTAAATGAATCAATTTTACTATTTTCATACATCTGATAATATTATGTTAATTGTATGAGATATTTGAAAGAATCGTGATATAAAATAGTAGTTCTAAAAAAAATTTAAATGGGTAACCCGGTGATCCGAACCGAACCGAACTGTTCATAAACGGGTTGGGTTTCAATTTTTTTTCTGAAAACCGAACCGATCAAATTTGATTGGGTTGGGTCTTAAATTTGGCCAAAATCGATCCGAACCGACCCGCGAACACCCCTACCCATTTGTCTTTCTTTTTTGTGGATTTTTGTTATATGAAGCGTGCCTGGGATCTATTTTTGGGTTGACATTAAGTTTGCACCCATGCTATTATATTATGCATGCATTTACAATGATAATATAATCAGTTAATCATTCTGAGTAATAAAATTATAGGGGCGTGCTAGAGAAGCAGGGGAGATAAACAAGAGCTTACAATGATGATATAAATAAATTAGTTTAATATAAACATTTAGTCATGCAGGAAAAAAAATATAAACATTTATTCAACTTTTAAACAAAAGATTCATGTTGTTTTAAATTTTTTAATTTTTTGTCTTTGCTTTCTGAGCGTTACTAGTTTAAGTTACACTTTCTAATTATTGGACTTTCAAATATAATTTTTTCAGTTTTAAAAAATGAATAAAAGCTGTAGACATAGATGAATATTGTTAGCCATGGCCTGCACATGCTAATTCCTAGAATATAATATAAAAATATCTTTCAATTCATGGAAAAAAGTATATTCAATTTTCTGCACCCATCTCGTTGATTTTAGAAAATGAAATAGCGATGCATATTTTGCTTGTATATTTTCTAAAAAATGGGGTTTTGTATAATAAAATTAAGAAAATGATATCCCACAAAAGGTCTACATTAAATTTCTGGATGATGACATGCTTAATTAATTACAGCACATTTAATTAAGATATTTATGTATAGGCTCCATGAAATTACTCGTGTGAGCACTGCATGAAATTAATCCCATGTTTGCTCTAATATATATATATGTATATATATATTGTTTTTCAATATTAGAGCTTTGTAAATTGATTTTGTCTGAGGTTATGCATTCTTGATCTGAATTTAAGGTGCATTGAGCGTTTATAAGGTGAATTATATAAATTTTGGATTCCTTGTTGTTTGAGATTGAGTGATTTATGCTATTTATCCTTTTGGATATTAATTTACCGTACCACTTTTTCCTTTGTAATTAAATATTATGATAATGATGATTCTATGTCTAAGCTATGCCAAAATAAAGGAATTGTTGACCCCTATCCAAGTGGTTGCGGATTGATGAGGCTAACATTTGAAATTTCTGTTTCTCTAATTGATTTCTTTGCTCTTTGTATGATTTGACCCCTATCCAACTCCAAGTGGTGAGTTTTGCATTCTTCCTATAGCATGATACCTTACCTTTGTTATTCTTTTGTATATTTGAGTGATAAACAAGAAATAACTCTTTATCTTCTACCTTTTCATTCCAGATATTTTTTTTATGATGTTATTGAGACAAGTTTATTGTAAGTTAGCTAAAACAATAGGAAGGAATTTCTAACTAATTTTGGTTTGTTCCATTAGTGCTTAGCAAGACATTCTTAGTGAAAAAGAAAAAGGGAAATCTACGAAAGGCTTGGGATGGGAGCAAAGTTATTTATAATGTTGCATTGTGGGGGGCTACGACCATAGGGTAAGTGGCTATTCTCTATTCTCTGCCATGCAACTAAAGCATTCTGGACTTCTTGTCATGTTATATCAAAGCTTCTCTGATTTGCTCGTGCAGCTTGCAGCTTGTACACTACTACAAATTCTCTGGCAATTACTGAAGCTGAACGTGGGATACCTATTTGGGTTTTCCCCCCTTGCAATTGGGTGTACAAATTTTCTAACTTTCTCTTCTTTGGTATGTGGAGGTTTCTGCGAAGGTGTTAACCTTAGATGTCTGTGTGTGTGTGTGAATCCCATGTTTATGCATAATAATTTGAAACAATTTCCACTCATTCGTGATAAAAAAAAACCTCTGCAGGCCATTTTTCTTTGGTTTGGTTGCATCCTTTGATCTGATCTGCAAATTTGAGAATTCAGTTTGGGAAAGGGCCATTCCTCTTTAGTGTAAAACATATCGCGGGTGCCTTTGTGTTGATGGTAAGCAACTGTTTTTGCTCATATGACTGGTGCTATCTTAATACAGATAATGTGACATCAACCTGCCTTTGCGCTCTTTTCCTTCTTTATTATTTACTATTTTTAATCTCATGTCTTGCTTCTTTTTTTAAAATTTCAATTTATAGAATTTTTCATTAGTAAGCCTATATAGCCAGTCTTGCTATGAACAACAACCTCGATTTGTAGATCCCCTCAACATAACAGCAATGGCATGGCCTACTTTCCCATTATGTCCTCTGGCAATTACTGAAGCTGAACGTGGGATACCTAACTCATGTAACTGTTAGTTTGGTAAAAATTTTGCCAAAATATTGATATTACTGTGAGTTCATTCCTAAACACTTTTAGGTACCTGAATATTCTTACTCCCTTGATGAATACGGTATTTGCAAACATGCCTTTGAGTTGATTTTTGCATTTGATGAAATCATCTCTCTTGAGCACAAGGAAAATGTGACTGTTGCACAAGTTAAGCAATACTGTGAGATGGAGAGTCATGAAGAGAAGCTGCACAAGTTGGTTTTGCAGTGCAAGATTAATAAAACTAAGGATGTTATGAAGCGAAAAGCTAGTGAGATTGATAAAAGCAAGTTGGTTTTGTGGTTATGTAATGATGACTGGTTAGGGATTTTGGGTTGCTATGTGTGTTGTTCTGGTTATGGATTTTGGGTTTTTGTCCTATTTTTTTTTTCCAGCAAGCTTTAACTTTAGTTTTTGTGGAGACTAAGAAGGGAGCTGATTCACTGGAACACTGGTTGTGTCTTAATGGTTTTCATGCAACTACTATTCATGGTGACAGGTCACAGCAGGTTAGTCTATTGCACAAATCTTAATAGTAAACAGCTCTTGTTGTAATGGGTTGTCGTATGGTCTATGATGGTTGGTGTATAACATGAGACTGCTATAGTGCTATGTGAAAAATTGTGTGTATTATTGATAATAATTAAATTAAAAATATAAAACGTTTAATAGAATCCCAAATCCCCCTTTTTGGCCACATATCACTTTCCCATATTGCCATTGACTTCTGTTTGTAGTCACAATTCTTTGCCATTTGAAATGAATTGCATGTTCCCAAAATTATTATGAACTATTTTTAATAATTCTTTTCACTCTCACAACTGCCATCTCTCACAATTCTTTGGTTTACAAATTCTGCACAAATTCTCCAGTTAAATGCATTTGATTGGATACAAATTCTGCACAAATTCTCACAATTCTTATTATATATGATACTGGTTAGGCACCTAAAACGGGTCGAGTGCAAGGTGGAAAATCATCTAGATCTCCTGATGGGCTTCCTCAACAATCACCTGTTGCTCAATGGGACAACATCATCAATTTTTTGGATTCACTCATGAGCCGCTTATGTGCAAATCATGTATGTTATTCATTTTTGTATTGATTGGTGTCACCATTTGATCTGTGCTCTACTTTTTTTGTCGTCTTTGTAATCATTTGTTTGGACATTGAGATAGAATGTCTTCACAAATGATTACGGTTTCATTATTTGAACTATGGTTAGCAAAATTCAAAACTATAACGGACCAACTAGGAAGTGGCCCAGCATCCTATCCAAAACCGTTCTAGCATGAAAGAACTGAATGAAAACTGGACTTGAATCAGGCAAACCGGTAGTTCCACCAGTTTAATTAGTTCTTCAAAACACTTGTTTATTTTATTTTATCAATGTTGAATATGGTTGATGAATATGAAGGAGACAACCTCAATGAATGCTATATATGAATTATTTTGTTTCTATTTGTAGATGTTACTATTGCTAATGGATATTATTGTATTGTTGAACTAAAATGTTGTCATATTTTGTTTTATGTAAAAAATTATATTTATTTATTCTGAAAATTGTTAAATTTTAGGGGCTTCGTACTCGAGAAGAGGATAGAGTTTCTAGTCATCTTTTGATCAAGGTGTGTGGCAGGTGTGACAAAAATTGTGAATACTTTCGCTCTGCTATTTATTTGCACTCTAGTTTTTTCATCTGTTTTTTTTTTTCCTTTTGCTAAGATTATGTATAAGAACATTGGAGATCTTGTAAAGTGAGAACAGGAATATTTGTCAGCAAAATTTTTTCAGACTACTTTGTATTTTTCTCTTGTTTTATAGACTTTTTTTTACCATTGTAATTAGCATCACAAAATGTTATAGATGTTATATTATTGTTAGTGAAACTTTGAGATTAATGTTGTTAATGAAATTATATTTATTTTTATATATTTTGTATAGTCCATTAAGATTGATCATATGACCTCGCCTATTATTATGTACGCGTAAAAAAAATTTGAAAAAAATAAATATTAAAAAAAAAATGAAACTACGTCGATTATCAACAAAGAACCGTCTTAGAAATGGACTTTCTAAGACGATTGTGACACTATAACCGTCTTAGAAAGTCATATTCTAAGACGGTTGTAGTGCGCAACCGTCTTAGAAAACCCATTTTTAAGACGGTTCTTAGCGTAAAACCGCCTTAGTTTCCTTTTTTTATTTTTTTTAAATATTTATCATAGAAACGAAGACGGTTGTTAGCACCAACCGTCTTAGAAAATGGCTTTCTAAGATGGTTGTTAATTACTAACCGTCTTAGTATATCACTTTCTAAGACGATTCTTGTGTAACAACCGTCTTAGAATGTCATATACTACGACGATTCTTAGATAACAACCGTCTTAGAAAGAAACTTTCTAAGACGGTTGTACTCTAACAACCGTCTTAGAAAGTCACTTTCTAAGACGGTTGTCAACCGACGTAAAAAGTGTTACGTTTTAACGACACCTGCAACAACGACGGTTGTTGAACCGACGTAAAAAGGGGTAAACAACCAACGTAAAAAGTATTTTTGTAGTAGTGTACTCATATTTATCTGTCAAGCTTATGAGCATCTTCTCTACCACTTGTTGATCAGTAATATTATCACCATAGTTTCTCATTTGATTAACAATCTCCATTACTCTAGCATGATAATCTTGTACATTTTCAGAATTATTCATTTTTAAATTCTGAAAATCTCGTTTAAGAGTTTGGAGATTGATAATTCGTACCTTTTCATCACCGTGAAATTCTCCTTCAAGGATCTCCCAAGCTTCTTTGGATGTCTCTGCCCTTGAAATCCTCATGAAGATTGATTTTGAGACTCCCATTTGGATCTTGTTCAAGGCACTTGCATCCTTGCATCGTATGACTTCCAGTTTCATCTTCTTGTCTTCGGAAAGACCATCTTCATCTTCCGATTCTTTAAAACCCCTCTCCACAATATTCCATAAGCCTTCTGCCTTCAAGACTATTTTCATCTTGATCTTCCAATAATCATAATCTTCACCATCGAAGAATGGAAGAGAAGATGTTGAAGAACCAACACTAGATTGTGTTGAGAATGACATGGTGGAAATCGAACATGCTCTGATGCCAATTTGTTGGATTATTTTTGTAGGAAATATTTTTTAGGAGAGGAAGAGATATAGAGAATTATTTTTTATGGAATGAGTTGCTACTGCAGAGCTCAAGAATGTATTAGAAGAAAGGATTAGAAGTTGTTGTTGATGTTGTTGTTGGTAGTTACAAATGCTAGGATCTCATGACTATTTATACTAGTCCATGGATGTATCTAGATTTATTTAGAAAATAGAGAACCTAGAATCTTCTACTCTAGTGGTTTATTTTCTATCATATTCTAGAATCATCAAGTATATGAGAAATATAGAGTTCTCTAGAATCATTAAGTGTAGGAAAATATAGAATTCTCTAGAATATCTAAGAAGTAGACTTCTCTAAAATATTCATGAGAGATGTAAGTAAATGCATTAATTCCAACAGTGACTAGCTCGTAATCGTAGGTGAGGTGATGAAAAGAAAGACGTGGTGGTGGATATATATAGTGTACGTGGGTGGGGATAATTGGAGGAAGAGAGCGTAATGGTGAAGTCAAATTCAATAATATTGTGGAGTGAAGTTAAGTGGTGGAGGTGCCAGCTTGATAAGGCGTTTCTGTTTTGCTGTATCATTAACCAAATTCAATAATGTTGTGCGGTAAGCTTTTGAGTTTGCACCGAATTCATTCATTATTTTAGTATGGCGATAATGATAATAGACTCATAAGTCATAACTCGTGAGGGTACGCGGGGACAGGGCATAGCTAGCTAAGGTGAGCGTAGGCAATGATAATAACAACACAGGAAGTTTAATTAGGAACTGGACGTACAAAAAGACAAACCCGTGTACCCTTTGTAGAAGGGCAGGATACGTTTTCTATTTTTATTTTTAAGTATTATTATTGACCAGGATTCGATTTATGTGACACAAAGAAAAGGTTGGCTTTTATTCCTCACAGATTGTGTTATATGTGCTGGATCTGCTTTCGAATTTGGCACATCCCATTTTCTTTCTGTAACTAATGTCTTATGTTATATATTTATTATATTATAAACATATTAGTTATGATTAGAATTTTTTATCATATGCTTCAAAGGCCAAATTTAGTAAATACATATTCGATATAATTCATGAGATAATTGCATATTTTTGTATCCCAGGTCCCAAGTAGGATCAAAGTGCGAATTTAATTTCTTTTCAGTATTAAGTCTTTATCATTTTCATTTAAAAATTAATGTAATTGATATAATATTTTAATAAATAATAGTATAAGGTGAGATGGTAGAAAATATAGAGATATAAAAACAATTGGGTGAAAAAGGAAAAGGAAGAACAAGTGAGTGTATGTTAATAGTATATAATAAAAGATTAAAATAATTACAGTAATTTTAATATTAAATTATTAATTATTTAATATTAAATTATAAAAATTTATAATTTATAAATTAAATTATATGTATTATAAATTTAATTTAATTTAAAATTTTATACAATTATAAATTGAAATATGTAAATTAAATTTTATGTGTTCTATGTATTCTAAATTAAGTTATATTACTTTAAAAATTATAAATTTAATAAATTTATAGAAGTTTAAAAAGAAAGTATATATTAAAAATTTATTATAATTTAATATATTTATATGACTGAGTAAATAAATTTGATAAATAAAGTATGCTTTAATTGGAGAATTTGTAAAAGTACCCATTCCACCTCATTTTCTTTCCAATAATAGAATATTTTTATGAAGGAGATGGAGTGGATCGGAAAGTTTACATATATACTACATCAACATGCAACATTTGATCACAGATGGTCACCTAATAGTAAGACCAAACATGCATAATTTTAAAAATTGAGAGACTAGGACAATTAAAATAAGAGAATTAAAGTATTGATTATGAATTATGATCAAAATTAAAATTTTGCTACATTTTAAACACTAACAAATATAATGTACTTAGTCACAAACTTGAAAGTAGATTTTTTTTATGGTTAAAGTTTATTTTTTATTAAAAAAATTTATTGATGGAGCATTCGACATTACTTTCATAAAATTAACAGAGATTAAATAATAAAAATCTTCAATTCAGCTTTGTAAGAGAAAGAACGAAGAGTTTGGATCGGAAAACAACAGAGGAACTTATATTATATATCCTTGAAGAATCTGAAATGACTTTGTAAGAATCTTATAAATGGTGGTTTGAATATCAAATAAACTTATTGAAATCAATGAAATGATTAAAGAAGACTTACATACATTTTTAATTAAAAAAATATACTACTTTTTGTTGTTGTTTAGTCCTTATTTTTTATAAATGGTCCTTTTAATATATATTTTTTGGTTTTTGATCTTTTATTGTTTTGGTCCTTGTAATATATATATTTTCTTGTTTTAGTTTCTATATTATTTTTTTCATTTTCAATTAGTCTATTTAAAAAATATTTAATAAGGACTAAAAGCAAATAATTAATATATTATAAGGACAAAACCAAAAAAATATATTAAAGGACTAAAACAAAATAACAAAGACGAAAATAAAAAAAATTGCAAGGACCATTTAGAAAAATATAATTTTATGAGGATCAAAACCAAAATGGTAATATACTACAAGGAGAAAAACATGTTTGAGCCTAATAAAAAATATAAGAGTAAAAAAGGATATTTGTGCATGTTGATATTCTACAAACCGGCTTTGGGAAGATCCTTTGCGTATAAATGTTGTAGATTATTGCAGAGGGTCATGCTAGACAAAGTTTATTGTGTTATGGATTCCCAGTTCCTAAACAATGCTTTGACGGGATTCAAAGGATAAGATTCCTAAAATGCTAAACATGTTGTAGATTATCCAATAATTTCAGTACTGATTGTTCAATGATAGAGTTGTAGATTGTTATTGCAAATTGGGGACTTTGCTAGGCTCAATTTAGTTTCAAAAAACTAAGTTTATCTTCTAGTCCCTTCTTGTTATTCCTATTTTTGCTAGATAATGCTTTTTATGTTTCCACCAATTAACAGTGAAGGAAACAATAGGCATTGAAGAGAGCTTTCCACAGTGGATGGATGATTGTCCCATTGGGTTATGCAATTTATCACAAAGCTGCAATATCATCATCATTAGGCTAGTATCAAAATCAAAAGCAAAAACAATATTTGAGTACTCCAAAGTTACCGCTAACTCACCTCATTTGCAAAGTCTATTATCCTATCTCTTGTTTGATTCTGCCTCAGTTGGTTCTGCACCCAAATAACAACCATCTTACATGCAGAACTTAATTATGAGTCAAAAGAACAACCACTTAATTATCAGTCATTTTTTGTATGGAAAAGAAATAGATGATGAACTTAATTTGAATATAAATAATTACCAATGCATGTAAATAAGATTGATTTTGATTTGAATTTAAAAATGAGTGCACTCTCAACTACTACTCTTTTGTACTTCCAAAGTATTAATTATGATCTCGTTGTTCAAACTAGAATTTTGATATTTGTTATGTGAAGGTTAATAGTTGGCATTAACTTCAATGGAGCCATCCAAAGGAAACATCAAAAGGAGAAGAAAGGTGACAAAATAAAATGAGGAAAGAAGTTATACATGGAATTTGGAGATGGAACGTGGGTTGGCTGAAGTACTAAGAGATCAAAGAAATTTGGACAATAAGAGTGACATAGCTTGGAAAAGGGTAGCATATAATACAACAACTGCAAAGTTATATGCTAATTTCAAAGTCTAAGTCACTTGGAAGAACCTTAAAAACTGGATCAAACTTTGGAGATCATGGCATGTAGTTTTTAGTGATATTCTTAGTCAAAGTGAATTTGATTGGGATGACACGAAGAAAAACATGATTATTGTTGGAGATGAAAATGTATGGAATGAGGATGTTAGTGTAAGTAGTATTCTATATTATTATTTTGTTAGTGTAAGTAGTATTCTATATAATATTTAATTGGTGTTATTATTGACTCTTTTTATTTTATTTTCAAGTCACATAGAGAGGCTAGAAATTTTTTATGCAAGGCAATTCCAAATTGGGATGATATAGTGGACTTGTGTGCTAAAGATAGAGCCACCGACCGTGGAGCTAAAACTGCTATGGATGCTGATAAAGTCATGAGCACAAGAGTAAATGAAGTGGAATTGATGGGTTTAGAGGATGTTAGTGCTTCTATAGATTTAGAGGAATTGAGATTTGATTCAAAAAGAAAGGTACAATCTTCAAGTTCAACTAGCTTACAATCCTAAGGAGGAAGATTGCAGAAAAAAATACAATAGTTGCTTTGATTAAACAAGTGGTTGAGTCTTTTGATCGATTGACATAAGCATATGATGAAAAGGTTGATGAAAATGATATTCGAGAAGTACTAGATGAGGCGGCTTTGATACCAAACCTTAATAAACAACAATGGAATACAATTGTTAAATGGTTAGTTGACCTTCCAAAACAGTTAGCTATCGTGAAAACACTTCCAATTGAGAAGAATGAGAATTATGTTTTAACACATATTTCTACAATTTGAAACTTGGTGAGTAACTTGTGTTTTTATTTTTTATTTTACTATCTTGTTTTGTTTTCCTCATTATCTTGGATTGATTAAGTTCTGCACCTTACATGCTGGTGTATTTCACTCCAAGCTTTGATTTGCTTTTGTCTTTTATATTGCCTAGAAATACTGCTTGTAAGACACCTAATGATTAGTTTATTATAATTTGTGTGGAACAATTATGTTTTGGTATATGTATTCGCGATTGTAACAACAAAATCTTGATTCTAAAGTTTGGGTGATGGACTGTTAGTTGTTGTTACAACTTTTTGATTAACTTGTTTTTATTTCTGATGTGTTGGGTATCTCAATGCTTTTTTTAATGTAATAGTTGGTCAGATGTCTTGTATGGTTTTGCTTCTCGTGCTAGTTAATTAAACCACATTTTGTGGTGTAACTAGCATTGTTCCAAATATATATGTCACTCTCACTTATTTTGTTGTGTGTAATTGTGTACATTAGTCCAGAGGATTTGTCATTGTTTTTAAGGATGCTCCAATATATACTTGATACTTGAGTTTGTGACTAAATCTATCTTTCAAAACTTTGTAGTGTTGAACTGTTGTTCATTTTATTTTGATTTGTACTTCACGCATGTCGTGCTTATTTTGACTAAATGACTTCTATTTACATTGTTGAATGATATGTGATGTGTTATGAAAATTTCAATTTGTTATTAATATTCAATTATATCAAAACCCTTACCAATGATGACATGTCTTTTATAAAGTATGGATTTGGGTTGTGGTTCTTAAAAATAATATATGATTTTCATTTTGATTGATGAATATAATAAAAAAATAAATCTCTTTTTTGTCACAATTTAAGAAAAGAAATTTGTACTTAATTTTCCTACTCTAGGAAAAATTAAGTATTTTTTGTTAAAGATTTAATAAAAGTAAATTAAATAATATTGGAATTTTAATATTTATATATGAACTTAAAAATAAAATTTTACAAATGGAGAAATTGAATTGCTGCATCCAAATTAAGAATTTAAAATTCCAGAAATTTGGATTTATTTATCCAAACAAATCATTTATAAAATAAATGAATTTTAAATAAGAGAATTTTAAATCTTTGACATTTCAAATTCTCAAGAATTTTAAAATGTTCCATCCAAACACATGGTTAAGGATTTAAAATTAATAATATCTTAAATAGTTTTTTTAAATGTTAGGGTTAAATATATTTTTAGAATTACAAAATTGAGGTCTATTATTTGTAGTCTTTACAGATCTTTTCACCTAATTATAATGTCCAGAAAAAACACTATGACTATTTTGATCCTTAACACTGCAACGTGTGCTTTCGAAAGATGTGATTGCCATGTGTAATGGTCAAATTTTTATTATTCTTTTAGCTAATTTTTTTTTGAATTAAATCATTATATCTATTATTTTAATTAAAGGAATTAATTATTTCATCTACTTCGTTTATCGTAATTATTTACTAGTAGGATGACAGTCTCGAATCAACTTATGCATCACATTCTTAGTTTGGTTACTAGTAGGTTGGATTTTGGATGACTAGTCTAATTCTTCCGCTTAAATGGTGCTTTAGAAGGTGTTTGCAAAATAAATTAGACATTCATCAAGAATGTAAAAGATTTGAGGATTAACATGTAGGCATGACATTTAAAATTTTAAATAGTTCACGTGGCAAAAAGAACATAACATAAAATTCCTATTTTTACAAGACAAAGAACATGAATATATATATATATATATATATATATATATATATATATAAAGTTATTATTATTATTTCTTCTTTAATCAACATGTAGCAACATTAGTTAAGACTATAACTTTCTTCGTATGTGTTATAGCAAAAAGAATGAACAAATGAAAGAATCTCTCGTATTGCCTAACAAGTAAGAACTAAACATCGATGAAAACTACTTTGAGTAGTAGTTTTACACGAGCGTGGAACAAACTGAGGTTTTAGGATCAACCAGAGCTGGCAACAGATACTTCCTTCCATTGACCCCATTCGCATTATAGCTGGCACCAGTTGTGGGGTCCACCAAGAGGTTCCCTGCATAACCAGGGTACGCGCCCTTACCGTACACCCCGGTGCAAGCCGAACCTGCTTCCAACGGAGCCTCTTTGGGTCCTTGAAAGTAACCATTTCCAAAAGGGTTGGTCACGGTCCCAGCCAAGAGGCTAGCCACGTTGATGACCATGCCATCAAGTCCCACATCGTTGTTGGGTGCAACCAAAGGTGGGTTCTGGGGACCGTAAATGGGTTGGTGGAACGGCCACGCGCACTGACCCGGGCACTGTGTCTCTGAATTACCCACCCAAATGTACGCGAACTTGTATCTCTTTCCGTTCACGCGCGCCCCCACGGAGGATCCATGTGTTCCGCACCTACTGGAACAGAACCCCTCCACTGCCACGTCAGCAGAAGTGAGAACAATGTTTATAGCGTTTCTCTGTGGAGCCTTGGATGCAAGTTTTAAGATTTGGTTATTTGTAAGCGATTTGCCGAAGGAGTAATTCTCGTCCAGGATTTGGGTGGTGCCGAGGGAAAGAGCGAGTTTTGGGGACGAGTTTTTGTAGTATTTATCGGTGGCTTTCCACCACGTGGCAACGGATGGTTGGGCGGTGACGGGTTTGGGAAAGGAGAGCGAGGTGATGAAATCGGCAACGATGGCTTTTTGAGAAGGTTTGAATTTACCGTACCAAATGAGGTTTACGGAGATTTTGCCTGTGAGGAGAGGACCTCTGTGGTATTGAAACTGCAATTGCGGGTCTGACTCAGACAACTTCCTGGCTGAACTCAAATGTAAAATCATGGAAAGAGTCAGAAAGAGACTCAAGAAGAGAACTGTTGAAGGTGTAAGAGAGGCCATTATTTGTGTATTTTTCGTAAGAACTAAGAAGTGAGATAGATGTTGTAAGTTATATATATGAGGTGATGATGGAAAGAGAGATGTGGTGGTGGGTATATATATTGGGTGGGATGAAGTAAAAAATAGATGGGGAGTGAGGTTAAGTGGTGGTGCCAGCTATATAACGCGTTTGTGGTTGAGTAGTCCATGATGGAATTCAATAAGGTTGTGCATGCAAGCTTATAGTTTAGGGTGACTTGAATTGATTACATTTTTTTTAGATCTGACTGATCAGTGTTTTTAAAAGTATTGATTAAGGAAATACAAATAAAAAATATTACAAAAATAATCATGAAAAATATATTACAGATTCCAATAATTTTTTTCTCTCTTTATAATTTTTGAGTCTGCATTCTAAAAACTGACTAGTATTTGCTTTAATTTTATTTTTTAATAGAGTCGTGGTCTCATAACTAGTTAGGGTACGCAGGGACAGGGTATGGCCAGCTAAGGTTAGTGTTGGCGTAACAACACTGGAATGGGACAAGAATAGACAAAACCGTGTACCCTTTGTAGAAGGGCAGGGATCCGTTATATTTGGTGCATGCAAATTTAAGGCATGGCTCTTAATTATTCCTCAAGGAATGTGTGCTGGATCTGCTAGCTAATTTGGCAGCTTCTGTTTTCTTTCTATATACTTCTAAAATAATTTTGACTTCTCGATATTAATGCATTGAGGATAAAATGTGTGCTGAACTGGGTGTGATTAAAAAATTGAACAAAGAGTTTGTGGGAAATGCCTTTTTTTTTCCTTTCCGATACGTGTAAAATAAATTGGAGCGTTAAAAAAAAATTAAGGTGTTCAAGAGTAAAGAAATACTATACTATTGTACTAGTAACTGCATAGATATGCTTGTTTGTAGTTAAGAAAATATTTTTTTTGGAATAATATGAAGTGCTCAAAAGTTAAGAAATACTGCTTCTCAAATATTTCAACCAAAATAAATATTAATAATAATACATACGAAAATATTTTTTAAATAGAATGTTTAAACATGACATTTTCAAGAACTCTAAATTCATTTGATTTTTTTAAAGAGAATTCACTTTAAAAAATTATATAATAATTGTAATGTAATTATAATAATTGATTGGAATCAGATTTTTTTATAGTGGTGATTATGTTAGTGGCTATAGTGGTGATTATGGCGGTAATTAGTGAAGGTGATCTTGGCATATTTTAGTTTTTGTTTGATAAGTCTTTTAAAAAATTTAAAAGTTTTAATTTGAATTTAAAATATTTTAATTTTGACTTTATTTTAATTTAATCATTGAAATTGATAAATCTTAGCATATGATACGTCCTCTCTAATGTTAAAATTTGTTTGTAGTAATTAATTATGAGAAAGAAAGTGAGAACCGAGAAAAGAGACAATTGTGAGAAAGGAATACCTATTAATTATTAGGCTGGTAATAAGGGCGGGGGATGTGCCAACTTTCATGAGACGTTTTTGTTTTGAAACCGAATCCTCACGTATACGTTCCTTTGAATTATTTCATGATCTATAAACATAAGATAGTATCATGTATGGTTGGTTTATAAATTTTACTTTTGTAATTGATCAGACGATCAAACTATTACCTTAAAAGTTAAATGAAAATATGTAGTATATATATTATACAATATTGTTTTTTCATATGACCAAACTAATAAGTAATAGTGCCACACGTTTTGCTTTATTGTTTGTAATCAACTCCTTAATATTGTCCATATGTCAAGAATTTTTATTTATGAAATTCTGGAAAGAACTATTTGTAAATGAGTTAAATTTTGTTTGGACATTAACTTCAATGCAATAATAAATTTTTGCTGTAGATGATCATGAGTCTAATTTAATTTTTGACCTAAACTAATCTAATTGCATTTAAAATCAAAACATTCAGATTGATTTCATATAGAAAATAGAGAATTGGAGATTATTTCCAATGAAACAAAATTGTGATTTTAGTAGTATATAAGAGTATTTTTAGTGTAAGATCTTGAATAATGATCTTCAATTCAAGATTTAGTCTTTATTAGATCTTCCACTAAAGGAGGTGAACAAATTTTTAACATGAAAGATGAGTTATTGTAAAAAAACCTTAGGATCTGCACAATGTTCAAAAAAGAATAATTTTTTTCCTTTATTTCTTCCTAAGATCTCAAAATGAGATTTACCACTAAAGAAAAAAATAGAAGAAATCTTTAATCCTATATCACACTATATGTGATCTATCAAATAATAATTTAAAATCTTAATTTAAAATTTATCACTAAAGCTGTAGATCTATGCAACAATGGTAACTAAATTCCTGTATTCAACTTAGATTGGACGTATTGAAAATTGGTTTGTAAAGATAAATTTCACATTGGGGCTGAAGCGCAATAATAAGAAACTTTGGAGTAGTACCCCGCGTGGTGGATGATTCTCCTACTCCTAATTATCAGGTCTAATATTCATACAATTTTGACTCATTTTGTTATATTCGTATAAATTTGTCCATAATTTATTCATACTATATAACACAACTACTAAACTAATAATTAATAAATTAAAAATGACTTTGTTGTATTCGTACAAATTGTTTCGTAATAATAAATTTCAGATTGGGCAATCACTTACTAGTGAAGCAAAAACTAATAACTAAAAATTAGTACTGTATTACAATTAATAAATATTGTCATGCACAGAAATTGTCACTAGTTACTTGCTTGATAATCAAGAACATTAGCATTGATGTAAAATACTAAAAGCTACTTGTACTATAATCTACTGTTGATAAATTAAAATGGTATTTGTGTGTCTAAGAATGTGACAAGTAACAACAAAAAAACATTACCTGAGTAGTGCTACTTATCTCCTTCCTTCCTTCTTAAAAATGTGATCATCCATTCCCCTTCTCCTCCCTTACAACTATACACAGCTTGATTTCTCCTTCCTTATAACTATACAGAAGCTTGATAAGCTTTGGGGGTAGTGCCCGCATGTTGATGGTTCTCCTACTCCCAGTTACTAGGTATAATATTTGAACAATTTTAACTCATTTTGTTGTATTCATACAAATTTGTCCATAATTTCTGGGGCACTATAAAACACAACTCTTGAGGTTAATGGAGATTTTTCAAGAGAGAAGACGGCCATTGTGGTAATGAAGAAGCTGAGTTTGGTCCTGAACTAACTCACTCAACTTTCTTGCGCCAAAGAGATTTGAAAGATAAAAATAAGAAGGAATTAAGATTTTCAAAATGAAAGTTGACATTTTGAGAAAAATAATGAAAGGACCAAAAAGAAAATGGTGCTAATTAACAAGCTGAGATAGTTTGAAGGAACTTATTTGTTATTGAGAATGGTTAAGTGAGGAGTATACATAGTACAATAAGAAAGAAAAAATTAAAGCTATGCAAGTGGGGGCACACTGGCACAGAGCTAGACACACACATGCTTTATTTTAGCGCGTTTCTTTATTCAAAACTGAAAAGTGTAGCTCTACTTCACGTTGTTACAATATGGAGTTTAGTCCAGGCACGAAACAAAATGAGAACCTTACAAACCAAAATTAGCTTTTATCTTAGAGAAAATCAACTCCAAAATAAATCAATTGATCATGAAAAACACTCTAAATCTCACATTAGGAAAAATAATCTCATCAACTGTTTTCTTCCCCTATATATAGAGGAGACCAACAAGTCTTATATGCACCAAAGAATTAAATTAGCTTAGTGTTAGGCACGGAGTCCCTTAGTTAATATTCTTATACTTCCCTTTGAATTTTCAAATTCGAGGAATTTAGACGGCTTGAGATTGTGGTTTAAATCACAACCAAGTTTTTGTCATAATAAGAGTTTTTGTGGTGGATGAACTCATTGGGTCAGTATGTTCTTAGGAGTGGTCATGAGATAGTCTTCCTTTTTCTTGTAGAGGAATTGCTTCATTTCATGTTAGGGGAAGTGGGTTTTCTTTTTTTCTTTTGTTGTATGAATGGTAATGAGTCACATGTAGATTGTATGATCTTAGGTTTATGATTATAACAAGTTTATTTTTTTGGATGGGTTGTGAATACCCTAAAACACTTTGTTTTGTTATGATTTGGGTGAATTTGATAATTGATGTTGGACGCACGTACTGATTTTCTGATAGAAAACGTTAACTTAGAACACCAAAACGTGTACATAAATGATAGACTTATACTTTTTGTTCTTCATAAGAGTTGTAGCCGTGAATGTTATATAGTTAAGAGATTATATTTAACTCACAGAATTTATTTAGTGAGTAAATGTTAAGCTGTCAGAATTATGTGCTCCGTTTGTATATTTCCTAATTTTAGGTTTCTAAATGATTGAAAGGAATTTTAAGGTCAACATAGAAGCTGTAAATAATTATCTTATCTTTCTAATGAGATAAGAACTAACTTAATAGGATTAGGACAACTCTAGACACGACTATTATACTCTATGAGGGTCAGAGTAATGTAGGAGGAAAAATGAGTGTGTAATATTGATATCATAATGAGTGGTAGTACGATGCATGATGTTTATACTTATGATTTGATGAATGAAGTGATGTGATGATATTGTTGTGTAAATGAGTGAATTTTCCCATGATTGATATTGTGTCTGAATGCATAATGTCCATGAGTGCATGTGAAAGTAATATGTCATGGTATGTGTATGTGTTGCAAAAAATGTTAAGAGAACCTATACCTGCGGGATAGGAATCTCTAAGGGAATTAAAAAATAAACCATTTGCATATTGTCTATGAACTATACATCATGTTGTGCATATGTGTTTTGAAGTGAATGACATTTATGATGAACCTAACTGGGAAGGTCATGAATGAATTGATGTATGACTCTGACTTTGGGGGCGTAATGGTTTGGAATCTCCTTTAAGCTCATGCTGATCACATGTATTAAAGTATCCTTGAAAGATCAAAACACCCTAACACATCGTCGTTGGTGTCTTCTCGGTGAGAGTGATAGTGTCGGGTTGTCCATTGTGTGGCAATTCATCGACTACATGGACTTCTGGACTACATTCATAGTGTTTTCCAAAATGGCACCACATGCATACGAGTCTACAGGTCTAATCAGCATCACATTTTGTGTGTGACTGTGTATGGAATGTTTGACTTGGATGAGACATGTTTGTGTTGTGGAACGTAATTGTTTATAAATGTATCGTATATCTTTACGACTTTCTTAATGTTTTAAATTTATTGTGAGATTTATCTCACTTTCTGTCTGTTTGTCTTGTTTGTGTTTAGGCTGAATGTTACCCTTGCAAGTGCGTCTGTGTAAGGTTATGATGATGATGCTACATGAGAGGCTTATATCTCCTCTTTATATTACTATTCATTTTAGGGTTATGGATGCTTTGAAACAATGTAACATTGAAATATATGTTTTATTTATTTATCTAAGAATTCAATTAATGAGTAATTTTTCACCATATTTTATTTAATATGGTTTATATGGACTTTAGAGTGCCAAGACTTGTTTAACATGAAATTATGTTTTTTATTGATATGTTTTCTTAAAATTTACAAATATTTGATATGTAATACTTTTATCACGAAATAAGTTTTTTTTTTATATAAAATAAAGTCAATACATCATTTTAATTAAATTCTACTACAAACGTATTTAGAAAATATTATAAATGTATGTATGTTGAATAGAGGGTGTTGCATATACCATATACTTATGTTGCTATGGTAGGTGCTAGTTGTTTGTTTTTTCTTAATTGGGTTCATTTTGCACCAATGTTCTACAGCTACTGAAATGTATCCCCTATGTTTGGATAAAGAGAGAAGTAGAGAAGAAAGAAGTAGGAAGGAAGAGAGAATGAATACAAAAATAAATAGATTTTTGAAAGTTTTTGGAGTGAAAAAAGTAGGAGAAAAGTAGAAGAGAGAAAAAAATTAAGGTAACATTTGATTTGAGTGTTTATTTTTTGTTTTTAATTTTTGAAAATAATTTATATTTTTAAATTTTTAAGATTTAGAAAATATGTATTTGAGAAGAAATTATTCTAAAGAGTTATCGCGTTTTTACTTTTTTGGAGATTAAAAACGTGGATTTATTCTTGTTTTCAATTTTCAGTGAAAATATTTTCTAAATTTTTAGCAAACATTATTTTTATTTTCTGTTTTCTTTAAAAATAAAACAAAAAAGACTCAAATCAAGTGTCACCTAAATTTTCTTCTCTTCACTTATTTGGTTGAATAGAAAAGTGGAGAGAAATAAAATGATATTTTAAAAAAAGATATATTTAACATTTATATTTTATTATTTTTAAATAATAAATAACGTTATAAATTTTCATGAAAAGCTGAAATGAATTATTATCCTTAAGATATTATATTCAGTTTAAAAATATAAAATTTTTTTTTATCAAAAGATGTATATATAAACAAATGAGCGAATCAATTATTTATATTTTGTCAGCTACGGGTTCTTGGAGGAGAAAGACAATTTAGTAAAGTGGTGAAGTCGGAGTGTAAAAGTAAAACAACAAAAAAAGAAGCAAGATTACTTTGATAAATTTACCTTGGGTTCCATATTTGGTTTTCTCTCTATCCTATTTTCTCTTTTGTTCCAAATGGTAGAAAATCACTTTTTCTAATCCACTTCTCTCTTCCCATTCTCAATCAATCCAAACAATGCGCTAGAGTTTTGTAGTATTTTTTATTACAAAAAGTCAAAATTTAAAAACACATAACAGCCCTTTTGGCCAGTAAATAGCTAAGGTGTGAGAAGTACTAATGTTTAAGTTCTTTTTTAAATTACATTAATAAAATAAAAAAAATTGACATTACCAAATGACAAAGATTTCAAAGGGTGATGTTTTCTTTTCTTGTAAAATCTCTCTTATTTTTAGCTTAAACCAAACGTACAGATAGTGAACCAATGAAAGTTGTGATTTAAGGTTAATTAAATAATCTAACTAAGGTTCATTAATGGTTGAACAATAAATAATATAATTATAACTTTTAATATAATATTTAAGCAATACGTAACTTTTAAATGATGAATTGAGATTGTTTACGCAAAATGCATTAGTGTAGATCATAGTTGTGAAAATCAGCCTCGTCAGTGATCCGGTTGAGGTAGTGGGTCACTGGATTAGTGGTCTAATTGGTGGGCCAGTAATTGGACCGGTTTGACCCGATCTATATTAAAAAATTTAAAATTATATTATATATATATATATATATATATATATGTATATAACTAACAATATTTGATTAAGAAAAATTAATCTATAATTTCATATTCAAAAATTCAAAATAACAATTAAAGTATTAAAGTTGATAACATAAGTAAAGTGTATTAATAATAAACAAAGAGTGTAAATAATAATTATTTAAATTAAAATATAAGTCCAATTTTTAATAAACAAAATAGTCAAAAGCCTAGAAGCTGCAGAAAACAATAACAGGGGTACAAAAAGCAATTTTGTGGTATTAGGCCCAAATAAAGCAAAACCTAATACCAACTATATCTTCCATCCTGTTCCCATTTAAAACTACTTTTAAATCTCCTTCTCCTCAACTATGCCCCTCTTTTCCTTGCAAACATCATACCCTCCGTCTCAGACCCGTCTCAGTCTCGGTTTTAATCGCTTCAACCCCAACCCCCTCCATCCAAGTCGAAAAATCTCCGCTCGCTCCCACTCCCTCCAAGGTTCTTCCCTTTCAGGTTAGGCACGGCTTTCACCTCCACTGATTGGAACCTTTTTGCTTCCGTCAAAACCCCCGGTCCGAGTTCCAAAAATCGGTCGAGTTATCGGATTCGCATAAAATCGGCTGAGTTTCACCGGGCCAAACTAGGCCAGATGCATGGCCGGTTCAATTCCCAACCCGGCCTGAGTATAGCTCCGATTCCAGTCCTACTGGCCGGTCCGGTCCGGGTTTCACAACACTGGTGTAGATGATTCCACCCTCACATGATCGTGGCAGTATTAGCTTATCGGGATATGCCATTGTTTGCAGTTATACATATATACAAATACTGACAATGTTTTTTTAATAAACTGACAATGCTCCACTTTTATGGAAAGCAAATGAACTTAGATTTACCATGCCACCACCGGTTGTAAAGCAAACATTGATATAGTATCAATTAAAAAGGTAAATGTACAGAGATGGTTGTTGTCTATACCTAGGGACCATATTGGACAGGTCGATATTGCAGTAGCAATAAATTGTATGTTTAAATTAAAATTTATAGATTTATTTAATTTTCATTAAACATTTTTTTATTGTCAAACTTAAATTTAATTTAAATTTTCAAATTGAGTTTCTAAAAATAATTAAGTCTTATTTCTTTAAAACTGAGTCTTCATGTATAAAGGTACTTTTTTTTTTAATGTAATAAACGTTACTTTAAGAAGTAACGGAACATATATCATCAAAATAAGTTTACTTTCCAAACTTAATTTGGAACTTCACTAAACATATAATCAAAATGAGTTTTTATAAGAGTTTTGTTATTGATAAATGTTAATTGTTAATTGTTAATTTTTGTTTGCAGAAAAATTGAACCAGTAGCATTTTTTTCCTCTTTTGTCCTTTTACAACCTAAATCAATCTTATAAATTCTTGATTTTTTATAAGAGTATTTAATAGGATAATTAGTATTTAAAATTTGTAAAAAAAAATTAAAATATCATTATTTTGTGTGAGAAGTGAGTTGTTCTACTTGACAAGGGTTTAAAAATAAAATGTTAACCATAATACTATTTTTCAAATTTTAAAAACTTATAGAAACAAAAAGAATGTTGGAAGAGTATTAAGGAAGCTATTACACCAAAGAGAGATGCAAAAGACATTCTTTTTATAACATTGTTAGTACAATTAACTAAAATTTAATAGAAAATATGGGTTTTGGTAAGTTCCACTTCTCATATAATGATTTTCTCTCTTGATTTTGTGACTAGAAAATATACATTTGATATCGCTTAGTTAACATCGATTTATATAAAAATCGATGTTAATAAATCGACGGTGGCATTATTGTAAATAAAGGGACGTTGTTAAAATCGGTTTTAGGAAAACCGATGTTAAAGTGTTAAACTCAACATCGGTTTTGTTTAGAATCGATGTTGTTCTTTATGCATCAACCCGATTTTGTTTAAAACTGATGTTGTTAGTTACGCATCGACATCGATTTTCCAAAGAACCAATGTTAAGGCTCAACTGTTAATAACAATTTAATAAAAAATGATGTTGGTCCTAATTATAAATTAAATCCAAACGTTGTCATTCTCATTTGATTCAATCTGTCGCGTGCCCAAACCTTGTGTCTAAAGCCCTGTGTTGGTGTCGAGAGGCCTCTCCTCTCATTGTCGATGCCAGTCCAGAGCTTTCGTTGTAACACCCCAAAATTTTGGAATCACAGTCAATTACTAAGGTAAAATGTTGATCAGAGGCAATATAAAAGATTCAGGGAAAATGATGAAAATACCCCTGGACATTTTGGAAATGACCAAAATACCCCTAGGTATTTTAGCAAAATATTTTAAGGAGGAAATTTCATAAATATCCTGGGATGTTTTAGAAATTACAAGAATATCTTGAGGATGACAATTGCAGAGATACCCTGAACATTTGTTAGAAATAACGATTATACCCCTAGGTGAATGGTGAAATTACCAAAATACCCTTTAGGTCAAAAAGTGACCAAGATGACTTTAGAAATTTGTGGGAATCTCAGTATTGGAGAAAATACTTTTAGATAACAAATTATCAACATGGTTGGTGGTAGAGAACCATAAACAGGAATTTCTAAAAAATTTTGGAAAATAGTTTGAAAAGAGTTTGATATAAACTAACTCAGGTATCAGAAAATTATAAGAGAAGGATGGACATAATCTATGAAGTTTTCTTTTAATTATAGAAGGAATAGGTTGCCTAAATAAGTTAGTTTTGTAAATAATTAGAGTCAATATGGACCAATAGGAAAATAGAATTTTACTATCACATGCAATAAAAGGAAAATTGGATTAATTTGGAATTCTTGATTAAGCCTTGACCGTATGATGCAAGATCAATGGAGAAAACTTTAAGAAGCTTCAAGATTGGCCACATGGAGGGTTAAGAAGCTTGAAAATTCCTATTGGACAAAGTGGAAAGGTAGTTATAAATGCTTAAGAGATATTTTAAGCAAATTTTATTTTGTTCTCTTTGACAGAATACGTGGACATTTCTAGGCCTTATTTCCAAAATCCCAACGGTCAAAACTTAGATATGTGAGATAGGAGTATATCCTTAAAATTTCAAAGAGATCCAACGGTTAACAAATCCAGGATGAGTATTTTAATAAAACGGGGTTTTGAAGGGATTTTGTGACTAAGCTAGCATTTCACATAAGAAAGCAATTGAAGACTTGATCTACAAGCCTAACTCCACGTGAAAACAAGCTAAGAGCAAAGAGAAGTGTAGAAGAATCAAGATTTAGGACACTTGTAGGGCTAAAAACTAAGGTAACATGCAATTGGACCATTTGGAAATCAAGTTATCATGACTTTAAGAGATATTTCCACCTAAAGCTAATAAACTCCACGTGAAGCAAGGAAATTGCATGGCTTACTCTCCAAGCCTTGGAAACCAACGTGCCAAGAGAAGAGGAGTGAAGAAGGATCAAGAAATTGGACACTTGTAAGGTTGAAAAACCATAGCCAATAAGGATGAAACAAGTAGAAAGTGGCCATTATAACACTTAGATTTTTGTAGAAAAAAATCAAGCCTTTAAGCACCCTATAAAAAGGGGTTGGAATCAGAATTTGGGCAGCTCTAAGAGAGCTTGAACCGTGCACAATTCCTCCTAAAGCCTCTCATTTTATCTCTTCCAAATTATACCTTTCACCTAGAGCAAAAATCAAGGCCTATATGCTTATAATGTCCACGTGAAGATCAAGGAACTCTAGGAGCAAGGATTCTTCAACTTCAAATAAGGAAAAGCTGTCCAAAAAACCTAAGGAAGGCAAAGGTATGGGAAGTTTATGATAATCAAAGTTTGAATAGGTTTTATGTTAAGATTCTTAGATGGTTTCATGAAGAACTAAGCTTGGTACTCTAGGTGTTTGATGATTTGTCTTCAAGAGCTTGAATGACTATTTGTTTAAGTAACTTGGTTTAAATCAAGGAAGGGGTATTGGATAGTAAATTTGAATCTAATTTAGTAAAGGAAAGTTAAAAGAAATCAAAAGGTAGAGGTAGTATAGCTAATTTTAAGAAAATAGTTGTGTAGTTACTAGAATATGTTGTTATCACTTTGATGAAGATTAGAATTCTTCCATGTTTCTATGATGGATTTGATGAATAGAAGTTAGTTAAAAAATATATGTTTATTTATTCTTAGAATTAGATTAAACCTTATAAAAATTAAGGTTTAAGTAGCTTTCTTTAAAGGTGTTTCTATGAATACAAGATTGCACACCATGTGTTTGATAATTTGTCACAATGGATGAAATTTGTTTGTGTGTTGTTGAGTGATTTTATACACTTTGCTAAGAATAATATGTTGTGTGGTCAAGTGATTTTATATACTTTGCTAAGAATAATATGTTGATTGGTGTCTTACGAATCTATATGAAATTTAAAAGAAATATAATTGGTTTTATGATTTTGATGTGTACTATGTTGATGATGAAAATGATGAGTTAAACTATGGCTATATGCTTAGATTGTTGTGTAAAGCTTTATGTGATGGTTGAAAGAAGCTTTACGTATTATTTTAAAAGCATATGCCATGAGTTTTCAAAGATGTTGAGCTTTGAGGTGTATGAGACATAAAAGAAGAATAATATTAATGAGAAAAGATGTGACAAAAGTGAATCATTCATGCATGTTTCATATGCATATGCCCTGCGGGGGTTAAGCCGTGATGTTGTTTGTCAGATAGCTGGACTGAGTCCATGCGTTCAGAGGTGTCTGAACTGGGGGGTAGTTGTATCAGTGAGGACCACACCACCATGATGATCACATAGGTGGAGGTGACATTCCTACGCGCCACTGCGCTACCCGATTGAATGGATAAGTCTGTGCCACTGGGATGGGGCTATCTTGACTATGGCCATGTGATGAGAATCTGAGATCTCAGTCATGCATCATATAAAAAGATGAGCATGCATTCTATACATTACATGATGAGTATGTGGAATATCTGCTGATGAGTAAATTGTATGACTTAATTCATGTGCTGTGTAGATGAGGTAATTTAATCTGTGGGCAAATCCTCTGTGTTGTTATTTTATAAATATCTACGTATGTATTCTGTTATATATGTTTTTATTCAAACTTTGTTTGTCATAAACTTACCCTACTTGTGTCTGTGGTTGACACCTGTGATGACCCCAATTCATTTGGGCGAGCAGATGAACAGTGAAGCAGTGAAGGATTTTAAAGTAAAGATGATGAAGATACGTTGATGACCTGTACCAAATTTAAATTCCTTGTATTTTATGTTGGCTTGTATTTGGACTGTATAATGAACTATTCTATGGTCTGTATTGCTGAACTGTACTTTATTCTTTTAATTAAATCGTAGAGAGAAAGAATTCGTTTAGATATAAGCGACTAGTAATATTACAAGCAAAGCGAAATAAATTTTCGTGAAAAATATATACTAATCTAATTTTAATACAAAGTGGACACAAGATTTCATCTAAAATCAATCAAGCACGAAAGAGTAAAGAGAGGCGTTACATTCGTCGCCACTGCCGCTAGTGTCAGGTTCCCTTCTTCTCTTCATTAGTATTATAAGTTGAATTATTTCTCCTGCTCTCTTTTTTGTGTTTCGTGAGAGTAAAAGTGTTTGAGTTTAGTGGGATAAAATAAGACTAGTTCGAACCAGGAATAAACTTGAACACCACAGTAATGATTTAGATTACCTTAAACCATTAGCAAAAACAAATGCGTGTGAATTTCATTAATGCAAAACACATGTAATTCCTTTCAAGAGTTACTTGGAGTAGCTTTGGTATCTTCTTATATTTGATGTTAAAATCCTGAAATACATGAGTTTGGAAGTGTCCAAACCTGCACTTAATCTTGAACTATTTTAGTAGTATTATACTTTTCTAATGTTATCATAGACAGAAAATAATTCAACAATGACAAGAAACTGAAGCCTGAAGCATATATAGCACCTCTAGTTCTTTCTCAACCTATCAACATCAACATCAACAACAGCTTTAACCCAAGTTAATTGGAGTCGATGGTAGATGAACCCAATGATAGATCAGAAATAAGACAAATAAAGAGAAAGAGAGATGGAAAGAAAAAGGGGAAATAAGATTAAAAAAAAGGAAAAATAAGCTAAAATAAAAGAAGGGTGAAAGGAGAAAGGGAAAATGAAGAGGAAAAGAACTAAAAAAGGGAACGACTGGAACATAGAGATACTAATGGTTTAACCCTCCACTAAGCTTATAGCTTTTCTCCACTTTGTCCTAAGACCTATTGTCCGCCAATCTATATCCTACTCCATTAGGTCTTGTTTAACTGTCTTTCCCTAAGTAAGTTTTGCTCTACCTCCACCTTTATTTGTGTCGAGCTCTTGGTAACAAGCTCTTGTTCTTACGGGAGCATCCAGTAGTTGTCTCATAACGTGCCCAAACCATCTCGATTTATGTTCCCTCATCTTTTCACTCACCGGTACTACTGCTACCTTTCGTCGAATATTTTCATTTCTTATCATATCCATCTTTGTATAGTCACACATCCACCTTAACATTCTCATTTCTGCTACCCCTAGTTTATGCTCATGTTGCCTATGTGCTGGTCAGCATTCTGCTCTATATAACATTGTCGATCTTACAATTGTTCTATAA
This sequence comes from Glycine latifolia, assembly GCA_013407115.1. Lineage (NCBI taxonomy): Eukaryota > Viridiplantae > Streptophyta > Magnoliopsida > Fabales > Fabaceae > Glycine > Glycine latifolia. The sequence goes on from QARZ01000570.1 coordinate 95,371, forward strand.
AATTTTCCTTTTAGCTTAAGGGAAATTTTGCGGTCACAGAAAAATCCAAATGCACTCCGCCATTTCATCCATCCTGCTCTGATTCTATGATTTACATCCTCATCAATCTCACCACCTTTTTGCAAAATTAATCCCAAGTATCTAAAAACATCTTTCTTGGGTACCTCTTGACCAAGTAGATGCACTGTGTCTTGATCACCATCTCTTACCCGCAAAAACTCACACTTTATATACTCCGTCTTACTCTGGCTTATCGTGAATCCTTTAGACTCCAAAGTGTTTCTCCACAATTTCAGTTTCATATTAACACCATCTTTGGTTTCATCCATAAGCACGATATCATATGCAAAAAGCATACACCACGACACTTCCTCTTGAATATCTATCATTAATTTCATTAACACTTCATACATTTCTAGCACTGAGTAAGAACTAATAAGTGTTAATAAAGTGTTTAGAGTAAAGAGTACCAATTATTAGTCTAATAATTTTTGATGTGGTAGCATAGGGATGCTTTGTTCATTCCTAAAGAAATTATCAGGATCAACCTTAGTCTTTATTTGAACCAACCTGCTGAAGTTATCCTTGAAATACTCCATAAACTCTCCCTTTAGCATAGCTGTTTTTACAATTGCAGTTATTACTTCCTAAGTCAAGTTCCCTATAATTAAAGAAAGTTCCTCTAGGATTCTTGGAGACAAAAAGGAGTCATGTACTTGTGAAGTTTTCTTGTCAAGTTTATGTAGTGATTTGCTGCCTCTTTCCCTGGCTTATTCCAATTCGCTAGGTATTTGATCTTCCATATATAGGATCCTAGCTTGATGAGGGAAAAAAGATGTTGTTGAAGTAATCTTAGTCATTCTTCCACCATAAGGATTGAAATTCAGTGATGTATCCACCAACTCAATCATCTTCCTCCAAATCCCTTCCAAACCCTATTTGGAAATTGGTTTCTTTACGTACTCACATTTCCTTTTCAAGTAGTTGACTGATTGTGGTTGTGTATTAAGCAAAACATCAATCGATGGTGTTATGTTGATTTTAACAACACTGAACCAAGCCAGCTTGTTTCGATGAAATCAGATTGCTTCAAACCTAATTGAGGGAACTTGTCATTTAAGAGAGAAACAACGCTTTTGGAGTCACCAAGGAATAGAGCTACGAAGGTAGCTCTTAAAGTCTTTGTTCCATTTTGTAGAAGTGAACAATATTATGAAGAAAAAAGATGTAATGCACATAAGTTTTGTATAACATCTTTTTAAATTAATAACAAATGAATAAAATAGTCCAATCAAGTGAATTCAGTGAATAGTAAAATGTTACATGAATACTTCTTGAATTGTAGAAGTGATAGATTCACATCTAAATCATCTTAATCAATATTTATTTCATTTCTTTTTATAATATTTTTTTTATAAAACATATTAGTATATAAATTATTAAATAGTTATATGTTTTGCTATATATAAATTAGTTATATACTTAACCTGTATAATGCCCAGGTTGAAGCACTAGTTGCATTAAATTAATTTCAGAGTTTGATATATTATTATTTTTCCCTTACACATTAATGATTAAAGTGAAACACATGTACAACATAAAGAAATAGAGCATACTGAAGGCTTTATTGAACCACTTGGCTTGAACTCCCAATCTATTACATTGTCATAGTTGCCAACGGTAACAACTGATCTAATTACACTCACATCATATCTAACTTCTCTAATCTGAAGAAAAAAACCATAGTCTCAATTCTGACAAAATGACATAAGTAAACTTATAAAAATAACAAGAATGAACAAACACGTTGAACAAACACATTATTTAAATTTCAAACTATTAAAAATCACCATAAATCTCATACAAAACATTCTATATAGAATATTTTTTATCGCTAGATTCCCAATTTTATTTCGTCTATATATTTATGTGCTAGGTTGTTGTTTTCTTACATGAACACATGTAATTCGTTGGATCAGAAAGCTACAACTACTTGACAACTTACTATAATGAAAACCCATGTCACAAATTGGTTGTCTATTTATTCATCATTGTTGGTACTACGTGACTAAGATTGCTAGTGTCACTCTCTCAAACTTCTCGCTAAAATTAGGTTTTTTGCCATGGACACAAGTAAGATTAAATTTAATATTGACTTAATTTAAACTATATACACATTTCAATCATGTTTTGGATGGTAGTTGTCACCCAACTCAAATAATGGATTATCTTGATGGAAAGTGCCTCAGCTTCAATCTGCATGTGTTGCACGTTGATTGAAGTAAATGTTCAAATTCAGATGTTTAAGATAAATACGTACATAGTAGATTATACATTCATCGAGAGAAAAGTTATCATTGTCCTCAAGAAGCCTTAAGCCCTGTCTTAGAGAATCTAACCCATACCAACTTCTATAATAGAAATAAGGCTATTATATAAATTGTAAACACTCAAAGTGCTTTGTACCTAGTTTTGAAGGTAAAACATTCTATCCTTTATTCATTTTTTACAATCCAAAGAACACCGGTGATCTAGACATATAGAAGATGTAGCTCATTCTAGTTATCATAATGTATTTATATATACACTACAACATTCTTATTTAACTGATTATTCTGTCATTTGACCTTATAAGGTCTATATATATTAATCTTCAATGTTCAATTTAATTTGTAGACACTTTTCATTTTTCTATTTATATTGTCATCATGATATTCATTGTTGGAGATTGTTAGTGATCATCATCACAAGTACAAATGTCTTCCATACTCTGTAATGGTCTGTTTGTTCTGAATGCTTTTATAACTTGTATTATGTTATTAATGATTATTTCTTTATATACAAGTTATGTTCATTATGAGTTAACCTTAGTTTCCCATTTGAGATTTAATACAATGATTCTTCCGGATAGTTTGGATTAATCATTGTATTGAATCTTGAATTGTCCATTTTGACAGTTTGGGAAGAGCCATTATGATGAAAGGTTGTCAGTGGTTCTACACGGAAAAACCATTGGTCTTAATCTTGAAGATGATGATTCAACCCTCGATACTTGTCTCACTCCTTTCTTCACACAAATGCCTAACAGAGAAGTAGAAGTTGATGACGTCCATGCAAATCGTAATGATCATGATGAAGGAGAATTACTAAACATCGTATAATTTAATCTTACTATACTTGTTTCCATATTTACAATTACATAACTTACTATACTTAGAGTTGACTTTAATTAATGTTATTTTTTAATAGGCACATGATTACACCACCGAGCTCCCTTCCTCCTCCTTAGTCAGCACCTTTTTCGTCTACGTTGAAGAAGACAAGAAAAGCAACACGACTTAGATAATTGACTACTAGACCCATTAGGATGGAGATACCAGTGGTTCATATGGATCCTAACACTGGGAAAGTTAATAGTCCCCAAAGAAAGAAATTAAGGACATATTTGGGGATCATTGCTCATGACAAGGTGGATGTTACATTCGTTAATTAGAAAGAAGTTCCTGCAGCTCAGAAGGATTTGATTTGGAGGACATTCAAGTATTTGAATTAAATGTTGAATGTTATGGTAATTGGTTGTAATAAAAATCTTAAAATGTTGAATGTTATTGGCTAACTATTAAATGTATTTTTTGTATTGTAGGTTAAATTTGATATTCCAGAAGCGTCCGACCAAAAGACAAAGAAGAAAATCCTTAAGACGGTAGGAGAGAGATTGAAGCAGTTTAAGTCAGATTTGACTTTCGAATGGGCTCTGGCACAAGGCAAGGAGGAGGACAATGACACTGTTTGTCAGAAGTACATTATCAGCAAAGAAAATTCAAACCACTTTTGTCAGAGTCTTAGATACCTTTCATAGGATATTAGTTGACTTGGATTGTTTATGAATTTGACAATTATGCATTATTTTCAAGCGCATTTCTTTGACAAGTTTCTGTCTAATTGTGACAGGATGTAAGAAAGAAGGCTTAGGACATCCATAAACTAAATATTGCCCCTCACGTGTTGTCTCGTGGGGGGTAATGATTTACTAGAAGAAAAGTTAATGGAGGAAAAATAAAAGAAACGATTAGAGCAAGCAACCCAATCTAGAAGCATAGAAATAATTGTTGATCATCCATCTCCTATTAGACGACACATGAAGTGGAAGATGACTCACACCAAAAAATCTGGTCAGATGATATCTGAGACGACACACGAAATTACAAATAGGATTGTAAGTTATTTTTTTTTATTTCAATGGTCAATTTTTATAATAACAACAGTAGTCCACAAACTCATGCAGTATTTTGTTGACTGGATGATTCCCTTGAAGAGTAGTCAACACAGGGTAGCTTTGTCACCCATGGACGTTAGGATGTATTGATTGTTGCCATTGGTAGACCAGAGCACCCTAGCCGTCTCCATGCTGCTGGATCCGGTGTGATGATTAGACAATACTTTGGATCGACTTCAGCAAGCTCCTACATGTCTACATCGATCAACCTAGAAGAGCTACATCGATTAATAGAAAATATTAAAAAGAAGCTGAAACAAAAAAATCAGGGACAAGCTAGAGCAGTTGATCACTGAAAAAGTGACTCAGACAACTAATGTTGTCCTTCAGCCAGATATAGTTTCAGATAGAACTATGCAAAAAAATCAAAATCCATAAAACCAATCCAATCTAATCCACTTTAAATCCTTTTAAATGAATTGGTTTTATATCCAAATCCATTTTCTTGGATTTTATATCCAATCAAATTAATTGGATATGGATTGAATATTTGTTTGGATTTTTAAATCCAATACAATTTTTTGGACAATGACGACTAAGTTTTTTTTGGCCAACTTCGCTAGTGCCATTTTTTGGTAAATGTCGCCTAGAGTTATTTTGGTCGATATCAACTGATGATGTTTTTAAGCTGTCATCGGTTGAGACTATTTTTTGATTAATGTTCGTAAGGGTTTTCTCGGCCAACGTTGGTTGAGACTATTTTTTGGTCGATGTCGTCCAAAGTCTCTTTGGCTGACATCAGTTGAGACTATTTTTTGTCGACGTCAACTACGATTTTTTTGTCGACGTCTGTCTAGATTATTTTTTGATCGACGTCAGGTAGATTTTTTACTCGACTAGGGTTTTTTTGGTCGACGTCAAACGAGACTATTTTGTAGCCAGCATCGACCGGAAAACATCATCGGCCAACATCGACCAAAAAAACCTAGCTGACGTCGGCCAAAATATTCCCCCAATTGACTTCGATCAAAAAAACCTAGTTGATGTTAACAAAGAATATCCCTAGCTAACGCTGGCCAAAAGAAATAGTCATGGTTAATGTTGGCGGACAAATCCTAGTTGATGCCAACAAAAATATTGTTTCAACCAGTGTTAGCAAAAAAACATAGCCAATGATGACAAAAAAATAGTCTTGACGAATGTTGGCCAACAAATATCAACAACCGACATTGGCCAAAAAAATTGTTACCGATGTTTGACACAAAACCCTAACCAATGTCAGGTAAAAACTAGTCATGTTCGATATTGATTGAAAAACCCTTTGTTGATGTCGGTCTCAACAAAAAAGTAATACTAGCCGACCTCAACAAAAAGGTAACCCTATCTAAGATAGACCAAAAACATCCTTGACTAATGTCAACCCAAAATGCACTGACTGATGTGAGCCAAAAGATAGTTATGGTTGATGTCAGTCTAAAAAGGTCTGGACTGATGTCTGTCAAATTGTCCTTGTTAAGGTAGGCCAAAAATACACTAACCAAGATTGATCAAAAATAGTCTTGACCAAAGTCGGTTGAAAATGGCTCTTAAATGGACAAGTACGACTTTTTCACCTTTTAGCATTTAATTGCTAAAATTTGTAAAAGAAAATCCTTATAACATTTAAGTGGATATAAATTGGATATGACCAAATCCATATCCACTTAAATGGATTGGATCTTGAATCTAAATTGTATTTAAAAAATATGGATATAAATTTAAAATCCGATCCATTTTTAAATAGATATGGATTAGATATGGATTGAATTCTTAAATATTCAATCCATGCCTACCCTAGTCCCAGATGCAATCCCAGAGACTCGTATCGTCTTTTGAGTCTGAGGTTGGTCCTTCTGTTGCCCGTGTCAGCACAAAGAAAAACTTTGTGGATCCCTCAGGGCAGGACCCAAACACGGGTGCATCAGACAAATGTGTGTTGTATGTTGATGACAATCCTCCCCACCTGGTTGCCCTTGGAAGAGTTTATGAGGGGTCGACAATCGTCCACAACGTCCCTTTGAGAAATGATCAAGTGAAGGTCGGTGTTGAGGAAGTTTGAGATGTTGATGCTCGCGTCCTTATACCCACTCAAGAAGGTCAGTTAATGGGAAAGGCCCTTAACAACTTCCTCTCTTGGCCGACACATCTTGCAACCTTTTCGAAACAAGTATTTCCTTTTGTTGTGTTTGTTATTATTAAAAAAGATTTGTTACAAATAAAGTGTTGACTGTCATTGACTTATGTTTATTAACTGTGTTGGATAAACAGGGACATAAAGGACCAGCAAAACCTTTAGATAGGCAGAAACCTGATGACGATCCCCTATATCTGATGACGTTGATGATCCCACAACTTTTCCTAAAGCCTATGTAAATGTCATGGGATTCAACTGTGTTTGGGATGTATAATGAAGTCCCTTTGTACATAAAGCATGAATGTCTTTCTGAAATAGCACATGATGGTCAATGTCTCAACATCACTGTTATACAAATGGGGATTCTTTAAGTTACTTTACATTACAGTCAATTACATAAACTGATTGTTTTAAATTGATACATAATTTACTTTATTTTTACAACAATAGTATATGAATGAGTTAAGTCTATGATCGAGGAATGTCTCTATGTATGGATTCCTTGAGCCGAAGTCTATATAGATATTTGGGCAATCAAAATTTGAATTTGAGGATTATATTGAGGAATGGATGCAAAATTCACATAGAGATGTCTACCTAGGAGCCTACTTGAATAAGTGAGTAAAACTGAACAAATCATTTTAAATAATGTATGCACTATAATAACTTAATGTTCTCCAATGCAGTGCACATTGACAACTGGTCGTTATATATCCTAAGGACAATGTTTTTGCCTGGTTTTGTTCCTTGCACAATAAGCCCGACAACTACTTGAAAGGAATTATTAACATGTCAGTTGTAATTTGTAAGACATTTACTTTATCATTTGTAATATATCAATATTTTAATTGTACAATAAGAATGTATGTTTCTCTTAACCACTGCTTTGAAGGGATTCAACGATGTTCAAGGAAGCAAATCCAAGGTTATTATTGAATGAATTCCAGTTAAAGTAAATCATTTAAACAATAGTTGATGTCTTAAAAATTACATTTATTACTGTATATACTAATTTTTTGTTAACTTTGAATATTTGAATAACTTATTGAATTTATTTTAATAAATGGTAATTGTTTACCAAAACTAATTTCATTTGTTATACTTATTACTATTTATACTGATTAAGTTATGTTTTATTATATCATGCATTATTTTATTGATCCAAGACCATTTGAACCAGAGGGATTAAAGACAATTCGCATTCAATGGGCAATATGTTATCTCAGAGTTAAAAATGAAACACTAGGTGTTGAAGGAATTTTACAATTGTATAGATAGTTTAATTATAACTGGCTATAGTAGATGATTTTAGTATTGACATTATTGTTTTCTTTAACAATTTCTTATAATTAATAGTAATTATTCAATAATAATATAAAAAATATACTATGAAACTGTCTGGATTGATTTGTTTTTTAATTTGCAAGTTTGGATAATATTAAAAAACATGCATAATATTAAATTCTTTTTGCTAAAAACAACACCGATTTTTCTAAAAATCGATGTTGTGGTGCATAAATCAACATCAATTTTCAGAAAATCTATGTTGATGTACAAATGACAACATCTATTTTCCTAAAAATCGTTGTTGTGTTACACCTAACAACATCAGTTTTCCTGAAAATCGATGTTGTCGTGTGCAACACAACATCGATTTTTCTGAAAACCTATGTTGAGTTTTGTATATTTTACATTTTTTTGGTTTATTTCTTATTATACGATATCGATTTTCTTAAAAACACATGTTATGTAGTGTATGTTAACATCGATTTTTGAAAATCAATGTTAACATTGATTCTTTTAACGTTGGTGGTTTCAACATCAGTTAAAAAGCGACGTTGAAAGTAAAAAACAAACAATGTTGAAAACCTCTTTTCTAGTAGTGTTTAGAAGTAAAACATATTAAAATTGATGATTTTCAATAAATTTTAGCAAATCACCTTGAGCATTAGAAAGAGACTGCTAGAGAAAGTCCATTAGCTTTCCTTTTATACAAAATTATGACACATGTAAACTTATTTATACTACCTTAAATTGTATTTTCTTTAAAAGTTAGTTTTTTTTATCCAACAATGGTTTTAAATATGTTGGCCAATAATACTATTTTTTAAAATTTTAAAAATTAAAATTGAAAAAATAGAAAACGTTTTGTATGAGTATTAAGTAAGCTATCACTCCAAATAATGACATGTGTAAAAGCTTTTCATTGATGGCACCTTAAGTTGTATTTTCTATAGACATGGTTTTTTTTAACTAGACATATGTTATTAATGTAGTATTTATACACAAAGGGTCTAATTCAATTGGTTGAGTAGAGTGTGTGAGTTTTGTAAACCGTTAGTCATGTGTTCAATTTCTACCAATACAAAAATGTAATATTTATACGCATACATATATTAAAAAATGAATTTTCCAATAACAATAATAATAATATATTTAATGTAGCATTTAATGTAATATTTGGTATTTCATATATATATATATATATATATAATGTAACATTCAATGTATTATTTGATATACTACTCTCTTTAGTCTTAAATATAAGGAAAAAAAAGATTTGTCATGCTAAATAAGAAAGTTAGTTAATCACATTTAATTACATCAATTTTAATTATATTTTTTCAACTTATCCTTCATTGAAATTTGGTATTGAGATAAGAAAGAATCATTGAAATTAGAATCTCAATTAAATGAAATGTATTTTAGAGATAATAGTATTAAATAGGGTAAAATTTGTTACATTTTTTTTTTATATTTGAGACTAAGTTTCTTATATTTGCGGCCAAAAAGGAAATATTAAAAAAAAACTAAAAACTACGTACTTCATTACCCGGAGTCTCCACGGGATATTGTATGCAGCCTTACTCTTGCAAATGCTAAAAGGCTGTTTACGAATTCAAATTCATGACCAACAAGTCACTAAAACATAACTTTACCACTATAGCAGGGCTCGCCCTCAAAGGAAATATTTTATATATATATGTTAAATACTAAATTAAATGCTACATTAAAGGAAATATTATATATATATATAATATAGCATTTAGTTTAGTATTTAACATATAATTTATATTTAATGCAATATTTAATATAGTATTTGACATATAATATACATTTAATGTAGAATTTGATTTTTAATATTTCTTACACATTATAAATATTTAAGTTTAATAACTTTATTAAACATTATATTTATGAAATATAATATATTTAACAAGTGTGTTATAAAATTCAGATATCTATTATTATGAAGAAAAAAAAATAATTAATAAGCTTTCTTTTGTGTGTAAATGAAAACGTGCTAGGATGGATAAAAGTAATAGTCTCTTGTATCATGTGGATAAATATTTATCTCGCTTCCATCTTTATGTGTCCAAGTATAAGAAAAAGTTGATATCTATTTTATAAAAGTAAAATTAAATATAAATAAACAATGACATAAAAAATATAAAATATTATTACCTATTTTAAAAGTAATTAAAAATATAAATTCAATATGCATCTGTTTAAAAAAAAAGTATGGCTCGCAAAAAAATAGTTAAGTTTTCAAATTCATATCAATAGTAAATATAAAAAAATAGTTAAGTTTGCAAAACGTTCTTGGTTGAAAAAAATAAAAATGGTAATTCATTATTTTTTACTATAAATTATTTTTAGAAAAATAGTTAAGTTTTCAAATTCATTTAAAGAGTACAATTATTACTATTTTTTTAAAATAATTTTGAATGGGTCACACTTATTATTTTATAAATAAATGCATATATTTTAAATTATATTGTTTTTGGTAATATACAATTTTTATAATACATTTATATGTGGTGAGAGATAGGAGAGATTTAAAATTTAATGTCTATGAAACAGGAGAGATGAGAAAGTTTTTTAAAAATTTAATGAGTGAGAGAAGAAAGAGATATGATTTTTTAAATTGAAAAGTAAATTATTACAATATCATTAATTAAAGCCATTATAATAAAGAACCTCATTGGTGGTTTTTCTGTCCAAAATTCATGGTGTTGGTTGTTAACTCACTCATACTAAAAAGAAGTATGGGTGCATAAGCATTCCCCATTAAATAAATATAAAAACAAAATTCGACCCCTACTTTGATTAGTGTCATCATTAATATTATAATATCTTTGTCGTTCCTAATGTTGCACCTATAAATAAATGTTTCCCC